>JAUZNJ010037868.1:0-11297 GCA_034780135.1 Jordanella pulchra | reverse complement strand
GGGCTCCAGCCCAGGAGACCCACGGCGCGCTCTGCTGGAGAAAAGGTGGCAGACAGGCTCCGGATCTCAACAGGTTTACAATTTAGCATTATTAAATTTTCTTTCAGCTAAATAAATTATTTGTTAAGGGGTACCAAATCTGTTCATCGCTAAAAGTCTAGCTTTTGAAAATAAACCACTTTTTTACATCGTCGCCACACCTAAACCAAATTCATAGAAATGTGAAAATAACGGTAATTGTTGTCCAAATGCGGCTGACGCTCACGATTGAAGAATTATTTTGATAGCCCTTTTACTTTTTGAACACAGTCTTGACAAAGATCTAGTCAAAAACGCTAGTAAAAATTTAATTATGTTAAACAGCACGTTTTCAAATAGCTACCTCTCTTAAACTGCAAAGTGTTTAACATGAGCCTTGTGGAAGTTGTTGTTTAGACCTTGCCAGCAATCATATTGAAGGAATTTTGTCAATACCTTTTTTTGTTTGGCTGGAAAGGTTTGTTCAGGAGCAACAAATCAATCACTCAAAATCAAGTGTGTTTTAACATTTACTCAGCTTATCAACTGTTCTTGCTAACAGCATGACAATATGACATCTTTTAATGACAAACAATGAAAAAACTTTTTCCACCTTTTTCTACAGACTTCCAAATTTAGGTGGGTGTCCTCAGTGTGATGGTCTCTTCTGCCTCTATTCTTCAACAAATCAGCTGCATTGCCTTCCAGGTGTTTCACTCTAAATCTGCTGCAGTAGAAATAGCAGGTATGGAAATGAATACACTTCTTCAAACAGTTTTCTTGCCAGTTGTGTTCTCTTCACAAAATAGTCTTATTTTTTTGCCGTCTCTCTTGCATTATCTGCTCAGCTAACACCGCTTTGAACTCTGTGCTGCACTGGGCTTTTAGCCTCCTACTGCAACATTTACCTTTGACCCAGCGTTCTGGGCCTTTGGGATTTTAATGGATCTTTATCTTCCATTGATGTTCATATTTCTCTACACATTTTTTTTCATTACATGTCCTTACTGTCTCACACCTGCTCAATTACAAATATGTTTATTTTTTAATTATTATGGTGTCATAATTTTCTACCAGCCAAGAACTCCTGTTTTATACAACTGACAGACCCAGAATATGGTGTCAAGGAACTTGTCTATATCTTGAGTTCCTACGACAATGCTAGCCAAGTCACCAAGATAGCATGGCAACAAAGCATGTTTATTTTCACAGTAATCAAATATAGGTTTCACTGATAATAAATGCTGGAAAAGTTGAGCCAGAAAAGATAAAGACACAATCCAAGATAGGATAACTAAAACTATTGGTGAAGACTTTCACCATATTGATGGTAGAAAGTTTGTTTATAATTTAGTTTGGACCTAAGCAGGTCTCCCTCTCCTTACAGTCTTGTATGGGTTGTTTACAGACATGATCTCAGGGTGTTTTCATGAAGTTATGTCTGATTTCGAAACTTTTGTGTCCCATTCTTGTTCTCTACAAATGTGGTCCTGTTCGTGTCTAGTTTTTCTGTTGTATTAAGGTTATCTAGTGGTTAAGAGCCAAAATTTGGTCAGATTCCTTGAAAGAAAAGCTGCACCATCCAAAGTGGGATGGATGCCTTCTCTCTGAGTCAGACCTATTTTTTCTCAAATGAATGCTAATTATCAATGTACCTCGCATCATTTTCGGGTGAGATATTTTGCCGTACTGTAGCCAAGTGGGTCGGCATTTCGCAAAAAAAATAAATAAATTACATTAATCATTTTCAAAAGCAAATTGCATTCATCACTCCCTGTTCTCCTTGGTTTAGTAACAGATATGTATTACAAAAACAAAAAAAATGCTTGATAAATGTTCTCTTTACTCTCAATCAGGTTTGCTCCCCACTTTCTCCCCTGAATGATTTTTGTAAAGCTATGAGTCAAAAGTGAGAGGAGCAACCCAGGGCTTCTCTGTCTCTCAGCAGCAACACTGGTATGGTATGACTTTACACATCACAATCATCTTGTCAGAGAAATTAGGGGTTTTAGTGTTTATGCATATCTCAGATTGTGAAGTAGGCATTGAACTTGTGTGACTTATTCAGGTCTTAGAGTTTAATTTCAGTTTTTGCTTTATTGTGCGCCTGATCATGTTTGCAATAATTCTTTTGTCAATTTTATGATTCCTTCTCTCTTTCTCTTCACATTTCCCTTTCAGATTTTATACATAAATATACACATAAATTTATGTATTTACCATCTCTGACAAAACAGATTTTTAATATATACATACGTACTGCAAACATTCAGTATGAATGTGACTTTGCTAGGCATAAACATTTTAACTGTATCATGCAGAAATCAGTCCGAATTCAGTTCAAACTTACACATTTTACAAGCAGTGCAATCATACAGTTAGATTAAGACTCCAAAGCATGCAGTGCAGCTCAGTTCAAGTATATGTCAAATATAAATTCCCCATTTATAATACAAAGGGCTTATTCAGATTGGTGATCTGGTCCAGTAATCTGGACCTTAAACAACCTTTTGCAGTTGCAAAAGAGTGTTCTTTTCTACTTTGGTATTCAAATGTAGTTGTGTGCCCTGACCTATTCGTTTCTTTACATTGCCCGAGGTAAAAAAAAAAAAAAACAAAACAAAAAAAAACTCCCAATCGTTTGTCAAAACTGGTGGTAAAAACGTATCAACTTAAAGATGCTGACCCACTTTGTTGTTCGCTTTGCAACAAATGTTCATACTGATTATTGTTACCAAACCAAAAATAAAAATACGAATTTCTGTATGTTTTTCATCAATTTTCCACCCTATAACTCTATGTATCTAAAAGCTACATTTTGTTTAAAGTTGCCATGTCATGACCTTTTTGATTTAGTTTAAGTTTTCACTTTGGGTTCTCTGTTAGGCTTTGGGTCATGTTACTTTTGTGTTTGCTGTTAAGAATTATATCATATTTATCTAAGTTGTCTCTGGTCCCTTCCCCTATCCTCTAGTTTTCCTTCTGGCCATTCTATATATTGCAGTCATTGGTCTTATTCCCCTTTAGCTTCATTTAAGTTCTTTTGTAGTTTTAGTTGAGCCCTTCGTCAGCCCTCAGCTTCTATCCAGACCTGCTCCTACTTAACTGATGACTACTGATTTTTCTGTCTCATATGCAGTATATACTTCTCTCCAGTTCCTCAAACAAGCCGGCTTCTCCGTGCTTAGAGGGAAGGGGAAATGGCGACGTACAGTGATATTTATTGTAAATACAGTTTGATATAAAATTAAGTGAATAGTTCCGACTGAAATTAAGGAAAATATATGTTTTAAAAGGTTATCAAGTCAGATATGTGGCGGGTAATGTCTTTTTTTTTTTTGAGAGGGTTTATTCTGTGGCTGTGTTAATGGGTTTGGCTGACATTTAAGCACAAATTTAAAAAACTGTGCATTTTGTGAACTACAGATGTGATATCTGTGACCACGGTTCTGCTGCTGAAGCTCTTCAATAATAAAAATAGCAACAGAACAGTAGTAATAAGTTCGGCATCCATTCTTTGCCTGATTTGTGTATCAACTGTCACAGTTGCTAGGCGACAGAGCGGTGAAAGCCGGAGAAGGTTGGACCTGTTTGAATCCATAGAAAAAACTCTTCTGGACTCCTATTTTTCACAGTGCTCGAAGGACCTGGTCCAGGTAGACCAGGTCCTTAGAAGACACAGCCCCTAATTCAAACACACCGCATCTCTGCCTTTTTTGTCTTTCTCTGCCTCTTCTCTTTCTCTTAGTTTAGATAATACTCGTATTAAATCAATTTGGGTACAAAGAATATAAAAGCAAGGTTCTAAAAAAAACTAGCCTGAATACTTTTTGTCCTTAAGAAGTAATTTATTGTATATTTAGTTACATGATATTTTAAATGTTCTTCACTTAATATTATATATTTTAATTACTTCTTTGTAGCTTTTTTCAAGTGTCAGGCATTGAATGTCTGTAAGGCTCCTCTCTTTATCTACCAAGCAGGAGGTCTAAGTGATGTTCCTGCTCTTTAGTGTCCTGTCTGGTCTGCAAGTGTCACTATTTTCTACTGCTTATTACCAAAAAACACACCTTGCATTTAAGTATAAACAGTGCAAAACCGCAGGATTTTGTAAGAAGAAACACTAAGTCTCTTCTACAATAACAAGCATGGTTCCAAAACCATTAATGTGTTTATATGCCTCAAATGTCACCTAGATTGCATCTTTAACAGTTTTGGGTTTTTGCTGAGTGTAACATTTGAAAAACAGAATGTTCAGTTATTTTACACCAATGTGCAGTTAAAACTTTCCAGATTTTGCCTCTTTCAAAGCTAGGCTCACAACTCTGCAAACTGTTTTATTGCATTGAGAAATAGTTTCATTCCAACCCAGGCTTTAAAGGACAAAATAGCCTTTCAGTTCCGACCAAATCACAAAGGAGTGGTGTAGTTATTTGCTGGCAACTTTTTAAAGAGGGAAAATACAGTCAGAGGAATGAATGGATGTAATTCTGCAGTTTAGTATTTTAGCCAACTAAACAAAAGCCCATCTGTCTCATCCAGGTTGATCCTTATACACAGTTATTCTCCCTCTCACTTTATAAACATGACTTAACATCATCACTGAGCACTGGTGCTACTTTAAGGGGAGGTTTCAGGAGTTCTGCCTCTAAATTTTGGTACACTTGAATCATTGTTTATTATTCTCCTATTACAGGGGTCGGCGGCCTTTACAATCCAAAGTGATCTTTGGTCTAACTCCCCCACCATCCAATTTATGTCACTTCTAAAACTGCATGATCTTAGAAGAAAAATATTGTTTTCATTTTGATACATTTATACTACTTTATACCACCCAACTTATGTTTTTCTAAAGCAAAGTACTAAAAATCACTTAATTACATAATTTTAGTGTCAGTTTATCTTTAGGGTCATTACTTTTTTTAAAAAAAGATATTTGCCTTTTTTGACTGGACATGTTACACATACTTATCTTCTTCGGCTTTATCCAAATGTCAGAGACTCTCAGACATCCCTCTCTGTAGACACCTCCTCCAGCTCTGCTGGTGGAAGGAAGCCCAAGGCGCTCCCCGGTCAGCCGAGAGACATAGTCTCTCGAGCATGTCCTGGATCATCCTATGGGCCTCCTCCCGGTGGAATGTGCCTGGAACACCTCTCAAGGGAGGCGTCCAGGGGGTATCTGAAAAAGATGTCTGAGCCACCTCAGCTGACTCCTCTTAATGTGAAGGAGAAGCTGCTCTACTCTGAGCCTCTCCCGAATGACCAAGCTCCTCACCCTATCTCTAAGGAAGAGCCCAGCCACCCTGCGGAGAAAGCTCATTTCGGCCGCTTGAATGCGGGGTATTGTTCTTTTGGTCATGATCCAGATTTCTTGAGCATAGATAAGGGTAGGAACGTAGAGGTAGATTGAGAGCTTTGCCTTTTTGCTCAGCTCTCTCTTCACCAAGACAGACCGGTGCAGCATCTGCATTATGGCAGCAGGCACACCTATCCGTCCTATCGATCTCCCGCTCCATTCTCCCCTTACTCACGAACAAGACCCCAAGACATTTGAACTCCTCCACTTGAGGCAGGAACTCTCCTCCAACCTGAAGGGTACAAGCCACCTTTTTCTGACGAGAACCATGGCCTCGGACTTGGAGGAGCTGATTCTCATTCAGGCCGCTTCACACTTGGATGCTGTAGATCTTGGCAGGAGGAAGCCAGCAGTACCAGGTCATCTTCCATCCACTGGTCCCCAAACCAGATCCCCTCCGGCCCTTGGCTGTGCCTAGAAATCCTGTCCATAAAGCTTATTAATAGGACTGGTGACAAAGGGCAGCCCTGTCAGAGTCCAACATACATCAGGAGCAAGTCTGGCAATACAGACCAGACTCCTGCTCCGCTTGTACCGAGACTGGCTGAAATAGGGTTAGCGTCAATTGTTGTTTGGATAGTTTTGGCAGTAAACAATATGTCATATCTAATTCTAATGTCTTGAAAAGACAGCAATATATGACACCTAAGAATGAGATATTGTCATTAATGTATTTTTCTTTCTAACCTAGATTTTAAGGAGCATAACACAAGTTCCAGACTTTCTGCAAATGATTGCCCTCTCTGGACACAAGTTAAAGCAAAAAGGGGACCAATCGCGGGACCCCTTTCATTCTCAGGGCAGATTTGAGCCACCCTTTTTGTTTAAAACTGCCCTAAAATTTTGTCTCATCTTATTCTATTGGTCATCAGATTACCAGTTAGCTGTCTTCATTGCAAAAACATTTTTTTTTGTTATTTCTCTGGTCTGTGGTTTGTGATGGGGTTTGAGGGGCATTTTTTTCCTGGAATATTGTGATCATTCTTCAAAATCGGCCATGGTCTCTCACTACGGCTGAGTCTCAGCAAAGTAATCAAGTAAACAAGAGCACCCAGCATGTGACAACCATGCACACACTCAGTCAGTTTGTGAGAAAGTGATTATGATCTAATGGAGCCTGTTGAGGCCGCCGTGGTAAATCTAAGAAAATCCATCTTGCATGTTGGGCAACTGTAAGATGTGTAGGAAAAAAACATTTTAAAGTTGCACAATACACCTTGAGCTTAAAGTGAACTTAGTTTAAGAGCAAAATATTGAATGTGCATGAGTGTTTTTTGCTTTGCTTGTTTGAGCATTCATGTTTATATGCATTTATATCCATGCTGGGTTTTTTTAATAGTTTTCAAAAAATGAAGGCCTCCCAGCACTGCTGAGCTCTGCCCAATACATTAAACCTTCAGTTTAGCTGTCAGGCTGAAAAATAGGCTACATTTACTTTCCTGACTTAGTCTACATTAGTTAATCATACCTCAAAGATGCATGGCTTCCTTCACACCTACAGACATACAGATAAATATAAACAACTCAACCTACACATCTTAGGATTGTTTTCACTGGATCTCTTTGATGTATGAATCACATTCATCGTGGGGCTCATGATCTCTTAGGTTCACAACATGTTTTTATTTAACAACAGAAAAAGTTCTAAAGATGTTAGAAAAAACATACGTTGTTTGTGTGATTAGCAGGTTTTCCTGCAGCAGACTGCAGGCTTTGATTGTATACCTGTGTGCATGCTGGGGAGGTGGCATAAGGATATATATATATTTTTTTTATCTATGTGATTTTATTTTTTTAAGCCGCATGAATGTCTCTGTAATTCTAGAAAGGAAAGTCCTTCTTTTTATCAAATATGTGACTTGAGATCAGTCATTGCCAGTGATAAAGATATCTCAGAAGACTTTACTTTGAAAGGTGATGTGCAGAGTTGTTCTAAATTTTAAGCTGGAACAGGGCATTTAAGTTTTCAATACACATCTAATTGCTGAAGGTCCTCTTGCATAATCAGATGGTTACACAGTCACTAGATGCATTATTAAAATATGCCTTTGGTTCTGCTTCCTGTGATGGCTTGTGAATATTGCAAAAATTACAAATGGGAACAGGGTTGATCCCACTGATTTTATTGAGCTAATGTCCTGGTAACTACTGTATAGGTCTAAAGCAAAGCTATGTCTCCTACAAAAACAGCATAAACTACTAATTCAAACTCACCTCAACTATTATGTGTATTTCACTAGCAAGGACCCCACCAAAGCATTATATCAGTTTTAAAGGTTTATTGATTGGATGGAGGATGAAATGATGAAGGGATGGAGGGATGAGGGTTGCTGACGTCTGGGAAGTAACGGAGGGCATGAAGATTTCAGAATGCAATTATGATCTTCAGGAGAATAATGTTCTTTTCTAGTTCTCCTATCCTGCTCTGAACCGCAAAAATGATCTGATTATTAGAGGCCAAGATGAGAATGGGCATGGCATAAATTGATGATGTTATAGCAGATGTTTGAACGGTATGCTTGGGATGACCAGCGACTTAAAATTTGAGTGGTTTGATTGATCCCTGGGCTGGAAGCTGTGGTAGCTGCTCCAATATGGAATTAATGGCTGGAATATTGAATGGTACAAATCATACACTTAACTAATGCGTAACACATTATGAACTAATGCACTAATTGTTGCAGTGTTGTTCATGAAGTCCTGTTGCTCATCATGAACTAATAATGATCTTAATGTGGACTTATGTCATTACATCACGCTAAATTCATTAATTCATTGTTAATTTATGCCTTTATTTATATGTTGATGAACTTTCCTGTTCAGACCAAAAATACTATAATTATAATTCTTGGTTTTTAAATATTACACAAAGTTTAATTTAAGCTTAAAACAGCAATCCCTCACACCAAGCATCTATGTAGCGACATTGGAGAGGAAAAACTCCCCTTCAACTGGAAGGCCAGCAGAACCAGGCTCAGTGTGAGGGGAACAACAACTGAAGTGTTGTATAGTCTATGTGATGAAATGCAGAAGAGCTGCAGAAAAAGAGAACTTTTGTTTTCTTTATTTGTGCCTAATTATTCAGGATCAGAAGTACTGCAACAAAATGTTTATACTTACCTTATTTATGTGTTTTACAGTGAAAAATCCTGAAGAGTACAACCGGAATCGTAGTGTGGTGAAACTTGTAGGATCAGAAAAAAAGCTAAGTAGAAGCTGACAAGATCCTCTGTGTTGACCGTAACACCATTGTGAATCAAGCACCCATTGCTGAGATTGCCGCTGTAAAACTAGGACCCAGGATTCGAGCAAGACAACAGAGGATCAGTTATAAGAGTTTATTTAGGGAGTTTTGGGACATAGACAGCAGTGGGAGACAACAACGGGAACCGGTTCGTCTGGAAGGAGATAATGAGGTAAGTGTCCAGCACAGATTGTCAGAATGTTTATCAGATATAATAGAATGACTGACCTCTGGCTGGTAGGGAGGAAAGCCCAAATTAAGGACTGGGGAGGCAGATGGCTGAGAAGAGTCCAAATCCAGAACATTCCGATCCAGAAACAGAATCTTAGACAGACAGACCGATAGAAAACAAGCTGGACGTGACTACAATTTAGGTTGACAACAATCTGGCAACACCATTATAACTGTTCACATTTATAGAAGCAGCAGAGTGTTTCTGTCTGACTCCAGGGTTCAATTCAGGTAACACAAATCCACTCACACATAGACACCATCAAGCACACGCAGGGACACACACACTTTAGACTGCTGCTGTTTTTGATTTCATTTCATATTATCCCCATCTCAGTAATGATGCTGATACCACAGCAGGTGTTATGCATGAGTTGGCAAATGCATCCTCACCTGTTTACTGCCAGTTTACAATCTGGTCAATAAATCCAAAGCAGTCCCTGGATGGGTACTTGGTATGTGCAGCTGTGGTTTATTTCGACCAGAGTGCAAAGCCTTTTTTTAATGAATATAATATGGGATGCCAACGCCTATTTCAGATTTAGGCATAAGTGGCAATGAAGATTCAATGCCTGAATTAGTCACATCCTCAAAGTCTAAAAACATTTTTTTCTCATATCAGCAGTAAAACCAAGCTACAATGTAAAATACAGTATTGTTGGTGATTTGCTCTATTTTTATGCTTACATGTAAAGGGGTGTGTTTGATTTATCATTGCATGTGGGTCGCATAAAATGGGCTGTTGATGTTCCTTAACCAGGACTCTCAACCCATAGCTACCAGTTGTGCTTGATCCCAATACCAGGAGCTCTACAAAGTGTGATAAAAATACATTCCTTTTTTTCCCTTTTTTGATTCAACTTCTTTAAGCAGCAGTTCAAAGCAAAGTTTATATAGTTGTTTGAATTACAAGCATATTTTGGAAAGATTACATATTTATACATATATTTTTTAATTGTCTTAGCACGGTACTTCTTTTCATATTTGTATTTAACCCATTCCACTATAGAACTCATTTAATGACAGCTTAGATTGATATCAAAAATGAGGTTTGGCATTAAAAAATTAAACACTGAAGTTTAAAATACTGAAATTTCAAACACTGAAAAATCAAACATTAAAAATACAAACACTCACATTTCAAATATTGAATATTTAAACATTGAGAACTAAAAAACTAAAATTCCCAAACTCCCTCTACATTAAAAACTTATGACGATACTATCATTTTTAGCTCCAGCACTTTTCAATAAGAGGTGATTTAAGTGTCACTGCAGAATTCTTGCAGTTACTATGGGTATGTTCTAAGGACCCGGTCTACCTGGACTGGGTCCTTCGAGGGCCGTGAAAATACAGAGGAAAATACAGAAGAATTTAGCTATCGATTCCAACAGGTCCAGCCCTCTCTGGCTTTCACTACTTCTCACTCAGCATCCGGTCTTTCAACTATGGCCACTGTGGTTAATAGATCAGAGATTCTGTCTATAATACCTTAGGGTGGGACCCCAATTATGACAGGGTGTCACTCAGGATTTATTGATTATTGCAAAATGGATCTGGATTTTGCTAATTTTCCAAACTATCATTGGATCAGCTGATATACCATACTGTGCCAGCTTTTTTAGACCACTCCATTACATGACTCGCGGTACTGGTTATCCCATATCTCCTTTGTCTTAACTGCTGTGATTCATGCAGTATGCTACACTGTAAAAGAAATTCAGTGAAAAACTGAAAATTTCACAGTAATTTTCTTTTTTTGCAGAAAACAAATCTGTTAGAAAAATACCATATCTTTTTTGTAAAGCATTTTTTTCTCTAAATGTTTCTCTAATGTACAGTTTTTTTCTTATTACTTATTTTTACTTATTTTTCTGTAATGTACTATAAAATGTTGCCCATTGTCATCAGTGGAGTTGTCAGAACTCTGTTCCTTAAACAGCCCTGATAAATATGGATAATAGTCCAAAAAAACAAGTTAAGGAAATTCCTTCAAATAAATACAATACTTTATACTGTGAATATTACAGAAATTTCTTACAGTGTAGAAAGTAAATCAGCACCACTTCATGGATTTTGTGATTTACTACTAAACCTAAGGAAGACGCACAGAACTGATCACAGTGATTCATCTTTTAATCATATGCACCTATTTGGATATTTTTCCTTCAATACTTCATGCTTACCTAAGTTAATATTATTGGGGTGGGGCATGTGTGCTGGCATGCTGATTTTATGCGACTTAAGAGTTAAGTTTATAGTTTGGAGTAGCAGATGCCATTATGTGGGTCACAAAACACAGAAGGTTATCAACCTGCTGGCACAACAGACTAGATCTACAGTTGTGGTCAAAAGTTTACATACACTTGTAAAAAAACATAATGTCATGGCTGTCTTGAGTTTCCAGTAAGTTCTACAAGTCTTATTTTTCTGTGATAGAGTGATCGG
>JAUZNJ010037867.1:0-11298 GCA_034780135.1 Jordanella pulchra | reverse complement strand
CACCAGTCATTGTCAAAGAGCCGCATCTCTCTCTTCTTCTACAAAATAACACCTGCTGTTGTCCAGTTGATGTTTATCTCAAACACACCATAATTGTGGGCACAAATTAATATTCTATGCGCATATAAAAATACTTTCCCAGGCTCCATATTACTCAGAGACTAGTTTAGAAGTAGACTTTGGATGCTGTAGAGTAGGTAGTGGGTTTTCTAATAAGGCTGTAGAATATATTTGTTGAACTTTAGTTGTTTTAACATTCAATGTTTGAATGTTTTATGTACTATTAAACAAACAGGCAGTTTGGAGGCAGTTAATCACTGTTTAATGTTAGATCTAATCAATGAAGACTGCAGCCATTCTGGAATCTCAAAATTAGCACAATATCATTTATAGAGGAAAATACAGTGATACAAAATTACAATCCAACAACGCGTCTTTAGAATTTAATCCTGTGAAGCCGTAAAGGATCAAAATTTGACATATTTGAGTTACGATTATTTTTGATATAAAACATGTGACAATTTTAAACGGTCTGATCGGGCACTTTGAAGGAACTTCAGTGAAGCAGTGAAATGTGTCAGATCAGATTTGAGGTGGTTTTCTGTTCACTAAAAAAGTTTGCTTGATTCCTTGTTATTATTAGATCATTATTTTAGGTATTCAAGCAGGTCACCATCAGACCAACAGCCAAATGCTGTTTTAGAACATATTCCTGACATTTTACCTCTGATTATATGGAGGCTCATCCCAAATTTTTTTTGACTGGTTGCTGCATGTAGAGTCAATAGAGTCTGATGTTTAGAGATTCCTGAATTGAAAACAATTTATATGGACTTTAAGTTCAGGTTTGCTGATACTCAACATGATTAAACATGTTTTCAAGTGTTTAAGATTTGATTGTAATTTATTTCCCGTCCCTCCAAGTTTTTATACTTAAGACAAATGCATTCACCAATAATCTTCGGTAATAAACAAGATTGTGATTTTTTTTATTGTGTTTTTTCAGTAAGACTGATGTCAGATTTTTTTCTGAACATTTTTTATAGTGAATATATGGAACAAGGAGTCATCTTCACCTTTTAGCTCCTCCTTGAATCGCAGGCTCCTCACCACAAGGAAGCTCTTCCCCATCTTCATCTTTACACTGACTCATGGCAAAACCTATAAAAAGTAAATAAATAACAAAAATAAACATACTTATTTTGAAGTTTTTTATAGCTTCATTTTCTTCACTTTTTCTTTTGTTTCTGATCAGCAAAATCTCTCATGTTTTAGATGAGAATTTATCATCACAACTAAAAAAATCAAAACTTTACTTCCAAATATATTTCTAAAGTTGTAAGCAGCAGCAGCAGAAACATAACAAAGTTGCTTCTGTATATATTTTTCTTTGCAGATCTTTACAAAATCTCAAGCCAAAGTGGTTGCATAGTTTCTTAATACTTTAAAATGTCAACATTTTTAAAAGAAAAAACACATACTGATACTGACAATAAATACAAATAAAAGTAAATACATTCATATAGATCCAATAAAAAAGATACAATAATGGAAAAAATGGCTGTAAAATTGCAAATCAAATATTGCTAGTAACCTTCAACTAGCTGAAAAAAACCCAAAACAGTGTTATATATCAGTTAGCTTCATTGACAGAAGACAAACACTTGCATCCAACACCACATACCCCTAATTTCTTAGTGGTGTGATTAAAAAGAATCTTAGGTCACCCCAGAGTGAAAGGAAAACCTTTTGAAAAAGTTTCTCTATGTTTCCAAAGGAAGTACTGCAAATTAAAGACACGGAATGATAGTATTAGTGAGATGACAGGAGGAATGGCGCTTCAGACGTTTCCATAATTGGAAGCCAACTTCAGCTTTGTGCTGTGTCCTTATGCATTCTTTATCATTTGTGCGATCAATTTGATGCTTTGTAAATGTGTTGGGGATTGAGGTAGTTTGATCTGGAAACAATGAGGTCTAACAAGCACTTTTTAGTTAGCTGCAGCACACCTGCTGCCACCTGCTGTTGATATTAGGTTAATCTATTTCACTACTGGGTTAAGTGTGACAAGAGCTGACCTGATAATTTACTGGGTGAAAGCTGCTAATTCTTGCTTGACCCAGTAAATTACTGAGACTTGTGTGTGTGAAAGCAGGTTAAGATTCCATAAAATTATTTTACACCAGTTTTTTTGTATCCCAAAGTTTAAAAACAACCTTGGTAAGTTAGAATAAGTACACATTAAGATTAAGTTAAACGAATATCTCATTAGGTTTGTTGGGCCTTGTGCATCAAGCATTTATACGAACAAATTTTCCTAATTCGTCTGTACGAGTAATTTAAAGAGAAAATGCCATGTTCATCGTTATTTTCCTCTATATCTAATCCTCTCTCAGGTACATCAATTTTTTTAATGTGCTCACGACTTGATCCAGGTGTTTTGCGAATCTGCGAAGCTGTTATCCAAAACTGGCTTTTCACTGAATGACTACACCTGCTGTTACTTAGAACCTAGACAAACTTTATTCTCATTTTGTATACACACAGTGCAGCCAGAACAAGATTTTGTTCCATACAGCTTACGACAGTATCACAAGATTGCAATTAAATTAGAATAGCAGTGCAATAGAATATAAAAAAAAGGTGCATCAGTGATACGGAAGTTAACTGTGCAACATAACAGCTGTGCAAAATGGTCTCCAGTAAATGGATTATTAAAGTTCAGCAATGTTGACAATGCAAATAATGGCGCAGAATGTCCCCAGGTTCAGATCAGTGTATGCGGATGCAGAGTGCAGATTAGAGTTTTTAACTGTTCAGCAGTCTTAAGGCAGACGGGAGAAAAAGCTATTGCAGAACCTGGTGGTTTTCCACCAGATGCTGCGGAGATTCTTCCCAGAGTGCAGCAGGGAGAACAGTCAATGATGGGGGTAGGTGGGGTCACTGATGACTAATGAAACAGGTTTGACAGGTCTAAACATCACCATCAGGCAGACAAGATCTGAACTTGGAGGAGTGGCTGTGAATGGAATGCAGATGGTGCTGTAAGTGAACTACAAAACAAAGTTTCAACACTTGGTATGCAACTAAGAGCTCAGGTCTAAACATTTCAAAGCAGAAGCCTGAAATGTAAATGTTTTAGACTGTCCATAAGGCCAAATGCAAAACAGTTCCATAGTTCAAAAGGTCCAAAACCTAATACTTAAACAGATAGGAATTTTGAAATGAAACTGGAAGCCCATGCATGGAATAAATGAATGAGTTTATCTAATAAATAAATGGAGGTAGAAATATGTTATTATAATACTTCCCTTTTTTCTAAATATTTTTACCCGAGAAAATCATTAACATTTTTTTACCTACTACTTCAGTAAGGTAAAAACTATAGTAGGCCTGTTTAAGAAAAGGTGATCAGTCTGCAGCTGAGGTGTTGTGTAGGGAAACCAATTTATTCATTTGATGAGACACAGAAGTTTTTTTGTTCTTTTTAATCATGTACAGAATATGATCAAATTGATCTTTTTTTCTATTATCTCACCACATATTTGGTTAAAGTTTTCATTAATTTTTCAATTTAATTATTTAACTGAATGATGAAATATCATTTTAATAAAACAATTAATAAAACTCTCAAAGATAATAATGTATTTAAGAAGTTATTATTTTGAGGGATTTATAACTTTCTGGTAGCAACAATATTAAAACCTGTTTTCAGAAGGGAAACATAAAAAAATATCCTAATTTAGAACAGATAGGAGGGATGAATAGGAAACCAAACCAAAACTTTTCTTTAACTTTTAGCAAACCTAAGTTGAAACTGAGTCAGACTGTTCAATCATCTAAGCTGCACAGTAGCTTGATTCTTTAACAACAAAATATACAGTTTCTAACCATTACATGTGGGTAGATACAAACAACACAACGTCGAGAGATATACCTACTCACATTCTTTAAAGGGTTTTGTAAGATATTCAAAAGTAGTCTTAGTTAACATATATAAACTTACCGCAGCCGGGCTAAATCCACAACTTGCAAATACAATTGAAAACTTATTGGTTTATACAATCGAAACAACTGACGTCATACACCTTCCACTGTCCTACTGAGGAACAAAACCTCTGTTCAAGTAAATGACCCGCTGTTGTAAATAGAAAAGTTAAGGCAGAATAAGAATAGGAGGAGTTTTGTTGACAAGTTAGACTGGTTTTTTTAGCTCAGTATTTCCTGGTTGTGTTTTTCACAGTCTTCAGCAATAAAGACATTTTCAGTAAAAGATTTAGGGCAGCATGCAGTTCCAGAAAGACCTGAACCCTGCCGTTTTCTGGCACTAGGTTCAGAGGACAATTATGGAGGTATTCTTGTTTTTTTATTGAATTCAAGACAAGAGGCGATCTGAAAGGGAAAATTACTTTTGAAACTAAAATAAACTTATTGGAGAGAACACATTTTATACAATTATATAAAAAAACTTATGTTATTTGAGACTGAAGTAAAAGTTTTTTCAGAAAATATTTTGTCAGAGTAAACTGACATTTGCAAAAGGATTTCCAAGTGAAAAAAAACAGCTCTGTTAAAAAATATATATTTTCACTCTGCAATATTTTTTTTGCAATCAGAGTGAAATCATTTTCTCTCAAAAATAGATTTCTCTCTTATAGCATTTTTCTTTTCTCTCTCAAAACCAAAGTATTAGCTCTCAATATAGGATTTTTTTCTTAATATGAAAAAATGTGCAATTTGCAAGGTTCTGATATTTTTTTTCCCAGAATGCACATATCAAGATTAATGGGACTAATAAAATGTCTGAATAAAGATGAGGATCTTCTTTTGTCAGATCAAAAATCCAATATGTATTATAAAATCCAAAATTAATCATGAATTTAGGGACTTTTTCTAATGGAGTGAAATCTTTTATTTAATAAAAAGGTTAAATGTCTGACATTGTTGAAATATAAAAACACAAAACACTGTATATTTGGTGTTTCTCCAACGAGGCCTGGATCAGCTCTACTATAAAACCTCTAATTGGAAGAGGCGATCATATCCTCACAGACAGAATCAGGGCCATAAACAGGCACCGCCAGGCCCTCTAACAAACATCAGCAACAATGCAGACAAAGAGACATGCCCAAAGACAAAACAATTGAGATAGAAGAAGCTTGGGTTTAAACCAGCAACCCTTGGGTTATAGGACAAACATCTGCAACCAACATCCCATACCCAGTAGTACCTCAGTAGTGTGATCGAAAAGAATCCTAATTGACACAAAGTGTGACCATCCATTAAAAGGAAAACATTTCTAAAAATTCTCTGTATGTTTGTAGAGCAAGTACAGAAAATTAAAGAGATGTAATGAAAGTAGTAGTGAGGTGACAGGAGGAATAGCCCTTCAGCCATTTCCCCAATCGGAAGCCAACTTCGGCTTTGTGCTGTGTCCTCATGTACTCTTTACCATTTTTTGTGATTGGTTTTACTCTTTGTACATGTGTTTCAAGTGAGTTTGGGATTGGGGTGGTTTTGATTGGGGGAGTCAGATTTTAGATTGCGTTTGGTCTGAATGGTTAGAGTGTACTTCAAGCTTAGGTTCTTTATTGTCTGCAGCAAGATGTTGCATATTATATTTTACGTTCTAGAATTGTGCAGCTTAAGGTGGCTGCACGTTGGAGCACCTCTGCTAGCCTAACTTCGTCGTTCTTTTTTAAGAAAGCTTTTATTCCTCCACTTCTGCATCAAAGTTTCTTTCATCTGATGTTTTTTGCCTCTGTTGTTGAGTGCTGTGAAACTAGGGCAGGATCTTCACTGATATTTTTGTCCTTTTTGGATATTTATGATGCGTAACTACAGCAAACATGCAACTTTTTACACCCGGGAGCAGCTCATTAACATCTCTAAAGCTGAAATAATACTTTAACTACTTCTGCAAGTACCAGCTGAGTTTAAAAGGAGGCGTCGGAGATGCAGAGCAGCAGCGAGTAGAGGAGAGAGGAAGAAGAAATTAAATCAACTCTTAGGAAACAAATTAGAAGAACTCCAAGCCCTAGCAAGAACCCAACCAGAATATCGGCATTGCAGCATTATGTGTTTTACTGAAACATGCCTGCCGGATCATCTTTCGGAGTCCAGTGTCTCTCTGCCAGGCTTTCTGACCATACGGGCAGACAGAGGTTTAAAGAAGACTGGAAAACTCAAAGGAGGTGGGTTGGCAGGTCTTGTGAATAACGGATGGTGTCATGCAGCCCATGTGAGGATTCGTTACTGCAGCCCAGATATAGAGCAGACAAACTGAAAAAATAAACCATAGCCAAACCTGAATGAATTGTTTAAGACAATAAGTAAAGTTATAAATTTAATACATGTAAACATTAAATACAATTAATGATATATACACTTACATTATACATGCAACTGAACACTTATGCCTGAAAAGACTTATGAAGAAATGAGGTGAAACTTATTTAATCACAAACCTTCTTCATTCATTCCTTGCCACCTAGTCTGCATGATTTCTACTTTCCTTACGAGTCCATACAAAAAGTAAAAAGGAGTTCATTAAGTGAGCGACAAAAAAAAAAAAAATCTTATGTAGATGTAAAAATATATATATATATATATATACACTGACATGTACCAACATAAATGTTAATTTACAGTTACTAATCATAGGCCCACAACTATTGTATAAATATGTATACACCAATGTAAGGTAAGGCAAAGAAAGTTTATTTATAGTGCACATTTCAGTGGCAAAACAATTCAAGTGCTGTACATGAGAAAAAGTAAAGTAAACTGCAGTGGCATAAAGGCAACACAAATAGTTAAAGAGAATAGAAGTGTAACATTAAAATAAGACAATTGTATATTTCAAAAACTTATGAAATGATTAAGAAGAATAAAAAAAAGATAAAATTATTAAGAAAATGGAATGAAAGTTAGACTGGAATATTAGAAAATAATGTTTAGGTACCACAATCAAAGGCCACTATAAACTCAGTTTAAAGGAACTGAGGGTTTAAAGTCTTTACAGCTTTCTGAGTTTATTCCAGAGTTGTGGACCATAAGAGCTATACACTACTTTCTCCATGTTTAGTTCTGGGTCCAGAAATACAAAGCAGATTAGAGCTAAAAGACCTAAAAGATCTGGGTGGTTAATACACTGACAGCAAGTCCGTAATGTATTTTGGCGGTAAGCCATTCAGTTATTTATTGACTAACATGAGTCTATTCTCTGAGAGACGGGGATCACTGAGGTGATATGCTCTAATTTTTTAGTTTTTATGAAAAAACAGGCAACAGCATTCTGGATCAACTGCTGCTGTCGGATTGACTTTTTAGGCAGACCTGTGAAGACGCCGTGGCAGAAATCAATTCTACTAAAAGTGAAAACATAAAGGTCCTGCTGAGACATTTAGTCCTTTAACCCAGTAAATTTTCTTCAGGTGATAGAAGGCTGACTTTGATACTGTTTTTATGAGCCTCTGAAGGTTCAGGTCTGAGTCCGTCAGGACACCCATATTTAGAACCTGATTTGTGTTTTTCGGCTCAATTAATGAACAGTGACTATGAGTACGCATTAAGTACCCTTTGATTGATAAAAAATAACCTGTCTGATGGCTTCAAAATAAAAAAAAAGTATTTCAAGGATTCAAACAGTAAAACGTCACTGAAAAATGTAGCTTTTGTTATTGATTTGTAATAATACCAGTTATCCGTTCAGATTAAACATAATTCTTTTTTTTTTACCAGTAACATTCTACAATTTCTGTTCCGTAGAGAGTTTTGATTCCCAGCCCACCTGAAACAACAGTAACTAATTCCTGAAATCCCAAGAAATACATAACAATGAAACACTTTATATTATAACTTTAACTTTTATAACTTTATACTTTATATTTCAGGAATTCCTGACAGGATTTTTTCCTGAATTATCCTTTCTTAAATCTATTTCCTCGTATACAAAACCCCTTTTAAAGCATTTCCTTGCTTTTGCGTTTGGCTATACCATTATTCATGTTAAATGTAACATACGCTTGGACACCCATACTCTTCTTCTTCTTCAATGTGAAACATACACAGTATGAGCAAAGGATAATGCTGGAGCCACGCTGCATCTTTCTCAAGATTTCAGAGCCGTTTTCTTTTGCCAACTAACTAAAACAGTAATCTGGGCAAATCTTTTCCATACAGATTTTTCCTTTTACCTCAAGGTAACAAATGTATAATATAGTAAAAAATACAGCTTTTTCAAACGAAAAAAAAAACTAAAAGTCAAACAAAAGGTTAATTTAAAATGTAATTATAAAGTACAAGAATGCAATAGTACAGCGCAGCTACAATATTTTCATCTGACCTCAGTAACTTTGTGTTTCCACTTTAAGTGTGTACCATTGCTCCTTATACACATTTTCTTATTTTTGTACAACTCATTTATTTAATATGATCCCTATTAATCAAAAATAGAAGCTTTAATTAAAAAAAGGTAGTTCCTTTGAGTTATGGTCATATCCTTCGAATATAATTTAATGTCACTTGAGAACCTCCTGTAATATTTTTTTTTATTCTCAACATTGTACCCAGCTTTCCCCATTATTTATGAAAACAGACCTTGCACAACAATATCAAAAGCATATACCTGAAAATATTCTTAACCAGGGGTTGCTTATTATGTTTTTCTACTATATACAGTTAAAGGACACATTATTTAAAAAAAATCAATCAATAAATAAAAAATACATAAATAAATTGAATAAATAACGTTAATAAAAACAATGATTGTGTAACAGAGAAAGCGTGTCACCTCAGGTTTTGTGTCTTGACTGGCACTTTTTTAAATCGATTAAAACAAAGTGCTTCTAGCGAGGAGGAGACAAAGGAGAGACATTTCACCTAAACAAGGAGATTTCTATGAGTATTCTGTACAGCTTTTTTGTTTCTACCTTTTTTTTTTTTTTACAACCAAATGTTTAAAAACTGTTAACAAATTTTTATATCAATTATTCACAAATAAGAAGTGCTTTTATTTAAGGAAAAAGGCAATCTAACCACCCTGCTTTCTGTGATCAAATAATGGCACCAAAACATATTACTGGTGCAATCCTTGGCAGAAACAGCTAATATCAACTAGTAATCATCTTTGATCTTACTGTGAAGTCATTTTTGCCCACTCTTTTGCAGAATAATTTTAATCCAGTCACTTCATAGTCTATCTGGCATGAGGGGTCTGTTTAAGCTCACGCCAAAGCACTACTAATGGATGCTACTCTGAGCTTTCACAAGCCCACCTAAAAAAAAAAAAAAAAAAAACAGCTGTCAGATGTTATTCTGCTGTATTTTTTTTTTTTTTGTATCTTGAATTTGTTGTCCATTTTCTTTTAGAGTAATATTATTAGATTGGCAACTCACGGGAAAGTTTCCAGTTGTTCCATTTTTCCATTTATAGATAAAATTCTTCACTTTAATTCATTGACGTCCAAAAGGGTTATATGGTCTAAAATATCCTTATGTGCTCGATGGTATGTGTTGTTTTTAGGAGTTTTTGGCCTACTTTCTGTCATCTACTGTATATGATTTCTTGATTCCACAGGTCTGTTAAAAACCAGGCTTGAGAATAACCCATGAAATTGAACTCAACTTTCTTTTAAAAAAGTGGCCAATCAGCCAGTTGCTTATTTAACTGGGATGGTGAGGTTTTTTTTCTACATAGGTTCAGGCTCTTTCTCCCCTCCTCCTTTCAAAATGTTATTTCAGCTCATCTCTGTCGAATACAAAAAAACAGTTTAAAGATATGAACCATAAGTGTGTAAAACACCTTTTTAACAGCTCCTCAAATTGAACTTCAGTGACAGCTAGTACCCGTGTATCGATCATATTGATGATGGCAGAACTGCAGTTCATGGTATCATCTCAATTTCTCCAGCTTTGTACCTCTGTCCACATTTGCTTAGGGACTTGAGTGTGTTTATACTGAGATGAGACGCACAGATGAATCCAGAGGAGCGTTAACCCAGGACCACAGTCCAAATCCTGGATAAAGAGGTTCAGTGAAGGTGGTGTGGAAAGTGTGGATGTGGATCAACGTGTCCAAGGATACTCTGTAGAAGGACAGAGTTCCCATCGGCCAGTCTAAATACACACCTATTCTGTGAGACGAGGGAGACGATGTGGTCATCCTGGTATAAGGGATGGATATTCCTTTCTTATTGTGCCAAAGGGAGTAAGAGCTTCCATCATAAAACAAAGTCCAGGATTGATCATTCCCTCCAAACCAACCATCATTTCCCTCTCCTTTCCTTACAATTCCCTTGTAACTCACTGAAGTATGAACTCCTCCCACAAGCTCGACCTCCCAGTAGCAGCGACCTGTCAGACCATTGGAACTCATCACCTGATGGTTCTTGTCAAACCTGTCTGGATGGTCCGGATATGACTGACGTTCCTCCACATATGATGCCTTTGTGTTGTTGTCTGATAGTTTCACGTTTCGGTTCACTGTGTTGGTGTCGACTGTGAGTTTACAGCAATCTGAAATGTAAAGCAACAGTAAGAAATCAGACAGCGAATCCCAGCAATTATTCAAAAAATGGGTCATAATTATAATAATAGCAATAAATTAACCAACACCATCTTATAACTGGAAAAACCCAGATAACATTAACATTGGCTTTACCTTTCAGTGATCACATCTAACATCTAACTTTAGTTTTGATGCATAATTGGAGTTGACATGCTTTTAAGGGAATGTGGCCATTAGAGAGCCTGTGAGCTTCTGCATTCATAAATCTGAATGAATTAATCTTCACTGTGCAAATTAAAATATTGCTGTTGTTAGGTGTTTTTAAGAATGCTCTTAAAAATCTTGTGAGAGAAGCATCCATGTGTATAACTTTCATTTGAGCGATAGTTTAAATGGTAAATGGCTTATATTCATATGGGACTTTATCTAGTCTAGTGACCCTAAAGCGTTTCACTCCACTTATTCACATGCTGGGGGTGGTAAGCTACTCTGTAGCCTCAGTTGGCCTGGAGCAGACTGACAGAAGCGAGGCGATCACACAAACAGTGCAACACCAACAGCAGGCAAGGCGTCTTGTCCAAGGACATCGTCAACCACCACTGCCTATGTTGTTTTAGACAATATGGACTAGATATGAATTATGGACCAATATATGGGGCCGGTTTTAGTGTCTGGCCCTTTAATCGTCATTGAAAATATAACAGATATATGCAGTGTGTGATTTGCAAAAAAACCAGAGGGGGGGATGATAGTTAGATAGTTACGTCTCGCGTGACGTCACGAGCTAC
>JAUZNJ010037866.1:0-11298 GCA_034780135.1 Jordanella pulchra | reverse complement strand
AAAAAAAGAGCCACTAGTTCTGTTAAAAAAAAAAAAAAAAAAAAAAGTTTTCTATCTAAGGAAAACCAGCTGATTGCATCGAATCATTGACTGGACAGCAATCCCTCACACTAAGGTGACATGAAATTTAGATTATATTCATTTGTTTCAGGTGTGTTGGGGCCTTGCAAAAGCTGCAGGACAGTGGCACTTGAGGACCTCTGTTGCCTACCCATGCTGTCGAGGATCTGTAATGCTGTGGAGATGTTTTTTATCCAAAGACCATCGGAAGCTATTAAGAGGCACATCTTCACAGACTTTATAATTGCATTTGTATCAAATAACTTATAGCTTCCTCCCCCATTAAGCTCAACATGGATCAACATAATGTTCCCCACAAGGCAATCAGTTAATCTTCTCTCATTCCATATTCTAGACTTAAAGTGGACCAGAGATACTCCTTAGAGATGTCAGATTGTCCAACTCTAACTTTACTAGTAGTACACTTTGAATGAGTTACAAACTCCACAAACAGGACAGGAAAGATGGATCGGCTTGATGACCTGTTAAGAAAAGGGTCTGGATATCAGTCTAGTTCAAAGTCTTATGGCAAAAAAAGACTGGTTAAATGATAAGACTATATCCCTGGCAAGCTGACCTGTCGGATACAAATTGATAATGACAAAACATGGTAAACAAGTTTAACCTTGTATCATATTAGTGGAGTACATGCCTAAAATAAGTTCAAATGTCATAAAATCAAGAAAATTAGCAAAAACGAATTATATTGAGTCTTAATTTAAGACTCAGTATTTTTTCTTTAATATCGTGATGCCATGTTATTTCATCTACCTGGTCCAAAAAAGGGACAATATAATTTAATTTTTCTAAGTACTTTTTCACTAAGCTGGATAGTTTAGCCAATAAATAAAATGTAGTGATTCCTCTTTTCTTGCCTGAAGTTTGCAATTTCTTTTGAAAATTTGCCAACTTATAAACTCATAATTAGCCAACATATTTCCTAGACTTTGGTCCTGAGCCACACCATAAACACGATTTCTAAGAAGAATCTGGAAGCAGGAGGAGCTGCTGTTGTTACGGGCATTGGGGGACTGCAGTGACTGTAGCATTGCCAGAGCTCAGGTTGGCAGTCAGCACAAACTGCAGGTAATTGAGCAGCCAGTTGAACAGGGGGAGACTCAATGGGCCTCTGAATGCCACAAGCAGACATTAATCAAAATCTTCGATCAATAACTTCTCAAGTGCTAATAAGCACTGGCACATCTAGTGATATGTGAGCCCCTTTATCATTTCAACCACTCGTAGATTTATAGGAAATCCATTGTTAGGTCCAAAGTATGAGGTAATGTAGTACTTAGTAAATGAAGTAAAACCAAAAGCCTGGAGTGATTTGTATTTCATTTACAAAGGACATGTCTAATCATTAGAAGCTCCATCTCTACAAGAAGCAACAAAACGGCTGTAATGATGGCTATGTTCTTTTATAGCTTACTTACTCAGCAATGATGCAGGACATGACAGCAAGATAGTAAAGCCTTGATGTCCTCTTCTAACTGTTTTGCTCCCAGATGGCCATGGGAACTCCCAATGCACCATAGAGTGATTAAAGTCATGTTAGGGAAGCATTATCGGTCAAGTCATAAAATAATTTGATTTCTGTTCCCCCTCCACTGTCTTCTATCAAAGTGATTGGTCTCCTGGTCATCTCACTGGCTGACATAATTGTTAATTAACCGTTATGGGCTGCCATTTCTAATCTATATCGCACAGCAATCACTCATTTGACAACAATGCAATGTACGAAAAATTTGTAATGTATGAATACAGAGGAAATTTCTGCAGTGTAACTTGACTTGATTCTGTGAATTAGCAATTAAAAATTAGGATGATCTTAAAGGATTAAATGGTTTATTTTCAAGTTGTTAGCCCCACCAGTTGAGCTGTTTCACATTTTCTAATATTTCAACTACAAAATTCAGTCTGTTTTATTAGTACTTTATTCAATGAACCAATACAAAGTATTGTCTGATTTTAAGTGGATAAAAATAGTTTTACCAATGATACAAGTCTTAAAGGTAAAGTATGCATCATTTTCAGATTTTCAGTACACATTTGTGTATTAACATTTGTAAGTATTAACAATTTTCTTTGCAAAATTCCCCTACATACTTCAGTAGCTACACAAACTTCTTGTCTAGACTTTTTCACCCTCTAATGAAAGTTCATCAAGAAATGCAACTTATTCATCTTCATCTAATTCACACTCAACCCATGTCATACAGTGATGAAGAAAACTGTACCCATACCATAATGCTGCCTCCACTATGTTTCATACTTAGAATGTTTTGCATATATCAAAAAGTACAATTTTGATCACAGCATGGGAACAGCTATGCGTGGCATAAAATATCCCCTATATTATCCTTGCTATGAAATATGGTGGTGACAGCAAAACACAGTTGGGAGAAAAGGAGCGGAAATTGGCCAAAGTTTATGTATAAGGCTAAAACGCACTTTCTTTCATATATTTATTTTGTCCACCATGTGATGTGGGGCAAATTCCAAACAATAGCTAATACGCCATTCATATACCATTGACTTCTTCAAAGAAGATTACATTTGTGAAGTACCAGGCTTAAAGTTGTAATGGTGACGGATGTTCTCACCTCTGACCTTTCGGAAGCTTTGCTGATTAAAGCTCTTTTTATTTATTTGTAAAAGTCTTGGTAGATGAATGGCTAGTGTTAGTAGGTCTGATTATGCTATTCTTTTTTATATTTAGAGGTTGGATTGATCAGAGCCATTCTCCTATCCTGCTTTAAACCTCTCTATAATTTTATCCCTGACCTGTTTGGTGTGTTCCTTGGTCTTAATAAAAGCTACCAAACAAACTTTCAACTTTCCAGAACAGCTCTGTTTCTACTAAGATTACATTTACATTTACACACAGCTGTTCAATTGACTAGTTAGTTGGCTTCTAGTGGCACTAGGTGTTTAGAGATACAAGAATTCAAAATTTCTATTTTTTTTTTAAAGCAACATCTGTATATCCTAATCTATACATTTTATCTGGTTATGCAACACATTGTCTACTAAATAAATTCCATATAAGATATGGGGAACTTTAAGATATTTGGATGATAAAATGTGGAAGAGTTAAAATGGAATAAATACTATCTCAGGACACTGACCTCAGTGAGAGTTTCCTAAGATTTCCCGTCACATTTAGCTTGCAAACCTTGCTCAGCCCATCAGTTTTTTTCCCATGTTAAAGATCGTTGTCTTTTCAAAAAGATTCCCCTGAACAGGAAAAGAGGTGTGGGGGGAAGAAAGTTAAATAAAAAGCTCTTTAAAACATTACTTCCAGACAAAAAGACAAACAATGTCTCTAAAATCCAATCCGATGACAGTTGGAAGAATGCAAGCTCTCTGGTGGACTTCAGCCCCATCTTTGCCATATCCTTAAGGATGATTATTTACTTTAAAACAACAAACCAAAGCTTCAGGTCTGGCAATGTGGATCACATGTCTTTGATTTAGCCCTGAGCCTGAATTCTTGGCTAATAAATTGCTCGGATCTTTTGTTTGGGGCATTAACGGCAGTGGTCTACGTTTTTCTAGCCCTAATCTCAAGAATGCGGGAGTCTCTTGAGAAGCTCAGTGGTTCCCTACTCTTTCAGAGCTTGGTCTTCTATTTGTTTTCTTAGAGGACTACTCAGATTGACAGGCCTTGCCGTTAGCCCTCTCTTTGGCTATTTCTTTGCCCTAATTCTGACTCATCCCATCAAAGTCAAATCAAGGCTACAGAGCATTTTAAAAGTCATACACACCCAAATTGAATGTGAGAAATATAGATAACACTCATCAGACACAAACTTTTTATATTGTGTTTATCTGTGCAGTTTTACATCTAAGGGCAAACTGGGAGGGATCCCTTAGCTCACTGCACAGGTATGAGCAGCTTCGCTTTGTTCAGCACCTACTCTGACGACAGCTCAGTGAGTCACCTGAACACACAGACTAACTCCCCTTCAGTCAAGTTCTAACTGATCACTGACAACCACCGGACAATAAAATAATCATTAGTTAGAAAAGATTGCTAATTAGACAACAGAATGCTCTGGAATAAGTATGACCAAAAATATTTAACCAGAATTGCCTTTGACAAAAAAAAAATAGCTCTACAAAAGGCTACAATTATAGTGTTGAGTGTTTGTGCCAAAAGTAAATTTCCAAAACATAGCAATTATTTTTTGTTTTTATTCTGCAACAAACTGAACTCAGTAGCATTACCAGATATTATTAACTTAATTACCCTTGAGTATGTAGGTGTAACATAGATATTTCATCATAAAGCTGCCAAACTGAAAAGTTTTCTTATGGTTTTATTTATATATTGTAATTTAATCAGTTCCTGAGATCAGAAACGAAAATTACAAAAGTATGTTCTAAAAAGCAGAAAATAAAAATATATCAAACATTTTTGTGTGCCATTCTTTGCCAAACCTATTATAAACTGTTGTTTTTAAGTAATGGAAAAAATCAGAGAAAGTGTCCATAAACAGAAATTAATGGACTTTGCAGAAGCATGCCTCCCGGTTGTCCCTTTATTTTGATAATGGACACCTCAAAGGTTATTATCCTGCTTATACCATGGTCACTTATGACATTATTATTACCTCATGGTCTACCAGCAGTGAAATTAGGCCTAAACAGCCAACAGAAGTGAGATGATTGCTAGATGCAAACAAGAAAGAGTGAATTAAAATCTAGGTGAATAGGTAACCTGGTAAACATCTAGCCAAGTCTCATGTTTGGTCTGTTAAAGTAGTTCATCTGAATTTGCCATTTTTTAATAACACAGTATTTCCCAAGTTATTTTTTTTCCATACCTGCTATTCAATGTTTAATTCCTGTAGTTCTCTTTAGGTTTTGTATTCTTTTTTAGTCATGTAACTTTCATTCATGAGTGAATCTGCTTCCATTCAATCTTTTGCTTTGTTGCTGACTTACTAGGTGTATTATTTATAAAATATTGTGTGGAATCCATAATAAAATGTATCTATACAAAACACCCACAAATGAAGTACACCCCTAAAAAACTTGATATATAAAACATGTGCACTCACAAAACCTAGCAATTTTCCTTTAGAGATCACAGCTGCACCTTAAAGTTTGTGCAACAGGCTCCGCCTCATGTTCTCACCTCTTCAAGCATACATCCAACCAAAAACAGTGCATGCACTGCATGGATGTAATTGTATATTTAAATGGATCAGCTGATCTCTGAGAAGCAGAGATGAAAGAAGGATATTCTAGAAACTTCTTTGGTATAGGATTTAAATGACAGGTTCTGATCAAAAATAACACCAATGTTTTTTACTTTATTATCTGAGATGAATTTAGTTTATGTAATGGGTTAGTTTCATAAGGATTTATAGACAGATATAGCAACATCTGTATATATAGACAGATAAGCCGATGCTGTTTGACAATTCTACGAATTGGGAGCATACAGTATATATAGTAAAGCCAATTGTTCCTAGCACTGATCACCGTAATACTCCACAGGTAACCCTGGAGCATGAGGAAGATTTATCATTAACATGAATAAACTGAAATCTGTCAGATAAATAGGATTTGAACCAGTTTAGTGTGATTCCCTTAATTCCTACAAAATTATCAAGCTTTTCCAACAGAATATTATCATAGACTGTATCAAATGCAGCACTGAGATCTAATGGGACAAGTATAGATACAAGTATATTATGAGGACATGAGAATATCATCAGTAATTTTCACCAGTGCTTTTTCAGTGCTGTTGTTGTGTTATCATTCTTATGTTCTTTTTCAGGAGAAATTTAGCTCCACTGTCTGTGTATCAAGGTTTCCCTTTTCTAATGTTTTTTGTCTCTGTTGTTGAATGCTGGAAACTCAAAAGATTTCTATTGGTTTTTTTCGGTTTTCGCAAATTTGTCATGATGCGTAACCACAGCAACCATAGCAAGTATATTTTTTACACCAGGGAGATGTTCCTTTACAACTCTAAAGCTACAAAAATACTTCAACTACTTCCGCAAGTACAAGGTGAGTTGAAAAGGAGGCCCCAGGGATGCCAAGCAGGAACAAGGTCGAGAGAGAGAAGCAGGAAATCTAAGCCGTCTGTTCCATCAGTTATTATGGGCAATGTGAGATCTCTTGGAAACAAGTTAGAAGAACTTGAAGCCCTATCAAGGACTCAGCCATAATATTATGTGTTTTACTGAAACATGGCTGTAGGACCATATCCCATACTGCACCATCTCTCTGCCAGGCTTTTCTGACTATAAGACTGGATAAACCAAGGGACGTAGGGTGGTGGTGCTTGTGAACAACAGATGGTGTCGTACAGAACATGTTATTATGAAGATTCATCGTTGTAGCTCAGATACTGAACTGCTGGCGGTTGGTTTTCAGTCATATAATTTTCTCAGAGTTTACCAGTGCTCGTTTGGTAACAGTTTACATTCTACCTTCTATCATTGCATTATTTCACTGCCAGAGATGTAATCAGTTTTCTTGTTGCAAAGCTAGAGACACAACACCCAAGTGCATTTCTGGTAATAGCTGGTGATTTCAATCATTCCTCGCTCTCTGCTACGCTGCCAACATTCCGAAAGTTTGTCTGTTGCAATACCATGGAAAACAAAACTTTGGACTTGTTTTATGTAAATGCCAAGGAATCATAAATTTCTTAAGTAAGATCTCCTCTTGGGAAATCGGATCTGATCAAAATCTTGTTTATCTCTGCCCCCACAGAAGCAACTTAAGTTTAAGAAAAAAGAAAGTAAACAGGCACACAGGAAGAGGCAGGAAAGAAAGCTCCAATAGAACACTATAATACGTAGATGTGTGGTTAGGGATGAAGAAGATCACAGGCTTCAAGCAGAAGGATGGTCAGACAGTTGCAAGTCTGGACAGAGTCACTGAAGTGAATATTTTCTTCAACAGGTTCAGCTCAGAAACAAGCTCAAATGTCCTCTCTACTGACCACAGTAAAACAGGCATCTCACCTTACTTTAACCCAAAGCTTCTCTATAAAATATTTTATCTACCACCTCTGCCAATGATCCTCGCACTCTTTTGCATTGTTTTTGGCTAAATCAGAAGTCCGTGCTGCTCCCTCCACCTTTTTCCTGTCTTTCTCGTGAGAAGAGGCAGCTACAGTTGTAGCTTCTTTATGCCTGTTTGCAGGGAAAGCTGGGTTTCTTTGCACACATCAACAGCAACACACACAACAAATTTCCTTAGTCACCCTCTTCCCCACTGTTCTTGGATGTTTGAAATCTGTGTGGACAACTGTACAAATTTGCCCATACTGACTTGGAACTCAACTGTGACACGATAATGTTGCAATCAGTGTGTTACTGTGAGGGTCATTCTCTCTTTTACACCTTTTTCCTCCCCACAAGAATGTGGAAGAGAATAGCCAGCATCACAAAGCAAAGTTGCCATAGATGCAAGAGTAAATATTTGTTTGACTCAGTGCAAAAACAAAGTGAATGGGAGCTTCCTAACAAGGGAAAGTGATAGAAAAAAAATCTTTGTTGAGTTTGCATTTTTCTGAAAGCCTTTGGACTGTAACAATGCAACAGTGCTTCAGTCTTTACTTCACTGATGTGATTGTTGAAATAGCTCACAATAGCAGTTGTATGAGTCAGTGGTAGTGACTAGAATATTCACAAATTGAACAACTTTATTTTAGTCATATTGATACTAGATTAAGATAAAAGGATAATTTTCCAATTGTTTTCCAATTTCAATTTAATTGTTCATTTATATCTTCAGTGTGCGAGCTTAAACTGTTTTCTATACTAAAAGAGACTATGTTTAGCTAAATTATAAAGGCATGTCAAAGGGTCTTGGAAACTGTGCACTACAGGGAACCCTTTCACTGGTGATGGAGTGCACTGGCTAGGTCAAAAACAATGGAAAATCAATATGCCTCTCCCCTGCATTCAAGAGGTCTGAGTAAACTGGTTTGTGTACCAGGCTCCATAGCTTTGGTTGTTTCTTTTCAGATGATAAAATGCTCTCTCTCAAAGGTATGAGGATGTAATTGCTCCTATTTGGCCCACAGGGATTCATCATGACTCCTTCAGTCTTTGGGGAAAATAGCACTAAAAGCTAAAGAGAGATATTCTCATTCTGAAAACTTCCAAATGGTGCTTAAATGCAAGGTTTGTGTCAGTACACTAAATCTGTACATCTTCTGAAAACAAAGGTCACAGAATGTCCAGCCAGAAACTGCTTGTTGATGACAATCAAAAGACTATTTCTTCCACTTGTAAATATCAACACTCTTGATTTGCTTTTCTCTCTGACGCACCTTTGATGGTTTGCAAATGATATACTTTGTTCTCCATTTTGGATATGGTTTTGTGTTTTAGTTTAAACAGTCGAATAGTTGTCTCAACCTTATCCTTTCTGCTGTGTGTGTTTGGATCTGATTCTTACCTTCATTTATCTTGTAGTGTGTGCACAGGTTGAGGGTGAAAGTCAGTGGAGAAATGAATACTTAATACTTCATCCATGTAAGTTTTTCTCATGGGAAAGAATGGTGATGTAATTCTAACAAATCTCTGACCAGTATTTGTTATATGAGGACTTTTAGGCTCCATGATAACCCATATGAAAAGGGAACATTGCCATCTAGTGAACCTGGCCAAGCTTAATGAACTACAACTACAGTGGTCAATGTTGCTCTCAACCTCTTATCTGCCTTTTATGAAAGCGGGAAATGTTATTTTTGAAAATTCTCCCTGTAACACCTCTTCATGACAGATGAAGCTCAAACAGATGGATGGTCAATGTCAAGTGAAGAGCAGGTGGTAGTTCATTCTGTGTGGAGTGTTGCAATCACAGAGAGTGCTTTGCTTCAAAGAGGCTGATTAAGGAAATCGACATATGCATGAGGTCCAGACTTGCAATATGTTGTGAGGGTCACAGTGTCCTACCCCCACTCCCCTGACTGTTTCCTACATCTTAACCATGAACTGTTCCCCCACATGTTTCATAAACAGATGCAACAATTACTTTTCTGAATAACTCCAACCTAACGTGTAATGAATGTGTAAAAGTTTACATCCTAAGAAGGGAGTCAGTCACTATTGTCAGTTTCTTAGTAACTGAGTAAAAAGGTCAAATTAGGCTCTTGCTTCACCATGCCCTTAACTGTCAGGTGTAAGCACATACAAATTTTTCCCACAAAAACAGTCTGGTACAATAAAGTGTCCACTTTCATTCACAATACAGGCACTTTTATGATCTTGACATTGTTTCAATTTATAGGAACAAGTGAGTGAACTGAAAAATGTATCCTAGTCCGACACTCACTAGGATATCGAGGCACATGTTTAAATGCCCTCTCACTAATGATATTTCCTTGCAATGTCAGGGTTTACAAAATCATAATCAAGAGGTTTTCAAATATTAAATTTGATAGGTACAGATTGACTAGCTTCAGTGTGAGCTTCTTGTAGGTTAACACCAACTCAAAAGTTGTAAACTACTAGATCATACCGATATTCTGATCAGACTTACAAATTGATCACCAGCCCCCAAACTGCCATATAACCCTTTCCACTGGCCAAAAAACCCATTTAAACTGGGTAACAATCGACTTATAGTAATAGTGGGAACAGCTCAACCCAAACCAGGTCAAATGATTTAAGTGACACGTATAATAATGACCTTCAAACAGATCGGCTCCGATCCGCATACAGTGGGTACAGAAGAGCCAGGGTCGACCCATTAATTTATTGAGCACAATTGAGCACAACATACAGATGTAAACACACCACACCAGTCGCGTCTAATCTAACAAGCTAAAACAAGTCTTTTTACATTTGATAAACGTGGTGGTGAGATTGATTCTGACAGATAAAAAGCAAAACAATAGAACCCACTTACTAATTCCTAGCTTACCTATATGTTGCTCTCCATTGTTACCTCCGCCAAGGAGGTTATGTTTTCGGTAGCATCAGTTTGTTTGTTTGTTAGCAATTTTACAGAGGGGTGGGGTGGGGGGAGGCTTTATTGTTCCAACAAATGAGGGATCGATCGCTTCAACCAGCTCACATTACTTTTGACTGGTAGTCTGTGGGATCGAATAATGCCCTTTACTGGTCCTTTTTTGTGCACCTCAAGTTGACCATGTGTCCTGTCAGCAACCTTGCGATGCTGACAGGACACATGTGCTATGCTGGTAAACAGTCCAGCGGTTTGTAAATGGGTGTGGCAGCCTGCGTGGAGCGTGAGTATGTGCTTGTGAAAAGAGGAGAGTTGTAACAGTGTGGTCCTGTCACTATGCCTCCAACTGCTCATGCATCCTGGCTACTTGGCCATGGGGATATCACTTTGGCTGACTGATCAGCACGCATAACTGTCTTCCGGGAGTCTGTGGAATCGAATCCTGTCCAGGCCCTTTATAAATAAATCATCTATAAATCCTTCCATAAAATTTGGGGCTGTTTTTTATTGGCAGGTTGGAGAGAATCATTTACATACAGCTTTACAAGTTGTGAGCACAAAGACAGCCAAGCAAGCGAGTGGGGATCTGACCATGTGCAGAGATGAAGTCAAATGCGCATAGAAACATTGTCGAGTGTGCGACTTTAAGTTGGTGTGTTAGTTAGTTAGTTGCTGAACATAGTTTTACTGTGCACTCAGATTTTTAGCTGCGCATTCAAGACATAAAAATTATGCCATAATATGTAATATTTATACAGTTGTGGTCAAAAGTTTACATACACTTGTAAACACAATAATGTCATGGCTGTCTTGAGTTTCTAATAAGTTCTACCAGTCTTATTTTTCTGTGTTAGAGTGATCGGAACAGATACTTGTTTGTCACAAAAACATTCATAAAGTTTGGTTCTTTCATAAATTTATTATGGGTCTGCTGAAAATTGGACCAAATCTGCTGGGTCAAAGATATACATACAGTAACATAAATTGTAAATTTTGGTTATGTAGAGAGTTGTGTCAATCGAATTAGCTTCATGTCATGGCCTCTCCACTTCTTGTAAGTGATTCTAAATGACTATAGCTGTTGACTTCTCATGGGCCCATTTAAATAGGTCTCATTTGACTCAGTGATTAGACTGAACCACAAAAGCTACAATGGGAAAGTCAAAGGGACTCAGTGTGATCTGAAAAAGCAAATTATTGACTTGAACAGGTCAGGGAAGTCACTTGGAGCCATTTCAAAGCAGCTACAGGTCCCAAGAGCAACTGTGCAGACAATTATTCGCAAGT
>JAUZNJ010037865.1:0-11298 GCA_034780135.1 Jordanella pulchra | reverse complement strand
AGATAGATAGATAGATAGATAGATAGATAGATAGATAGATAGATAGATAGATAGATAGATAGATAGATAGATGCTACTTGCTACTTGCATGACATGTGAAAGTAATTTCTTTGTTTCCACTCACTGTTGCTTTTTTCCTTTATGTGTTGCCCTTTGATCTCTTGTTTGCATACGTAAAGCTTCAGTGGAACACACCTCTGGCTAAACCAAACATTCATCTCAGAACATCTTTTATGGTTTATTATTCTATGGTTGCGGTGAGACTCAGCAGGGCACCTATGCCTTCTGGCTGTTTGAGAAAGATATGGAAATGTATGTAAAATCCCAAGAACAAACATTGTGCCTGCTAAGAAAAATGAGATTACAATTAAAGGCATTTCTTTTAGCATTGTTTGAGTCACATCACACTATTTAAAGAAGCGATCTTTGACCCAGACAGTCTGGCAGACACACTCTTATTTTTGTCCAAGCTAGCCTTAACAAACCTTAAGCAAGAGGCAAGTGGGACCAAAGGTCTGGGATACAGACTGATGTTAGTTAAGGTATGTTTAACCTCTTATTATGGAACAACTCAAATCCACAACGGTCCTGTCACTTTATTTCTCTGAACATTCACTTTGCAGCATGTGCTGCTGCCTGTTTTGAAAGCAGCTCTGTAATCCTGGATCAGAGAGCACAAAGGGGCCCTAGAGTGTTGGTGAGGTAAGCACTACATCCAGGGCTCACCCCATGACTCTCCTCAGTCCTACATCCTGCCAGACTAGTGAGGTGGGGCAGGAAGGAACATCGCTGTTGTGACTGACCCTAATCACAAACGTTGCGATACAAACAGCTTTTAACAGGAGGCTGCCAATGACCTTGGATTCAGTGGATGAGAGAAAGTGTTTGACTTCATCTCTGTAAAGAAATACTGTTCATGTGTTGGGATTTGCAGAACTACCTTGGTTTAACCAGGAGATCTAAACAACTTAATTTGCTTTGCCTCCCTTTCGAAGAGCCACGTCGCTTCAGGTGAGTATCAGAGGGTAAACATTTACCTTGTAAACACCTTTGTCAGCATGTGATTTCAAGTGGGAGGCTTAGTGTTTGCTGTGCAAGTTATAAACCTCATATTACTGTATGTGTAGTTCCACCAGTTCTGTACGGCTTCAGTATTTTGGCTGTCACGGGTGCTGCATTTCACTCTGAAACGTCTCTGTTGTGTGGGACAGCAAACATCTGAACGCCTTCTCTGGCAGGTATCCATGGACATGTTGCAGGACTCCAGCCAAAGCATGTGGGACTTGAATGCTCGACTGAGGAACTTCATGGAGCAGGTGAACAGGCTGCAGGAGGCCAATCGCCAGCTTGAGGCTCAGATAGTCGAGTGGAGCTTCAGGAGCACCTCACGCAGCCAGAACTGGTCCAAGCAAGAGCAGACTATGAAGGAGCTCCGTTCCCAGGTCAGAGATTTTAAGGGAATATGAGAAATCAGAGAGCAGAGACCAAACAGACGCTTCAATTAGTTGTCACTTTTCAGGCCACTCAGTGGAAATCGTACTTTCCGTTACATCAGCTTAAACTGTGCGTGTCAGATTTAGCAGCAACAGCTGAGAGTTACTTTCTTCTTTCAATTTTAAGACAGCTTCACATGGAGTGTTGTTAAAATTACTTTGTTTTTTTTTGCTTTTTTGCTAATTTATACCGCAACTAGTAAACATGACAGGATTTTTTCAGTTGATATATTTCTATTAGAAGTATTCAATTGATGGCAAGTTCACGGCAGATTAATGTGAAAGCCCAGCTCTTTCCACAAATAAAAAGAAATCATCTTAATCGTGCAATGCTAGTGCATTACTGAGGTGCATTCCATAGCCAATAGAAAAAACAGTTTTAACCTGTATGGAGAAACTAGTCCAACGCATTCTCACTCCCGACTCGTCATATACAGACGCTTGGGCATGTCCCCTCAGCGTCACATATTGACGCGTGAGGTACCCCCTTCGCGTCAATATTCTTATATAGCCTGCCCTGTTAGTCTATCCTAACCCTAAAGTTTCCAAAGTTCATAACTAAGCCTAAATTTGTTGAATTTGACTATATAGCCTTCTTGAGAGTGCACCGTAACCCTAAATATAAGAAATTGTGAAAAACCTACCAAAACATGTGCTCTGCATAAATTGTGTGCCTTTTACAAAAATAGAATAGACCCTTCTTGTCAAATATTGATGCGAAGGGGGAACCTGAGGAGTCAATATGTGACGGTTGGTTTTAATGGGTCCATTTTAGCAGGTTTAATTTTCATTCTCTTATCACCAATTTAATGTTTAATTTAATATTGTTTGGGGAAATTGTCTTATCAACAATTTCCAGCTTTATTTCTCCATTTATTCTTTTTTGTAATCCTGGTATGGTGTTATTTTTGTAATAGAAAGGACAATATATATATATATCTATATATATATATATATATTGTTTAATGTTTCTCACTTCTGGCAAACAAAAACATTAGGAGCAGAAGTATAAAACTTCTAAATACAGCATATGACCACGTTAATATTATAAACTCACTGCCCACTAATTTGATGTTAAATATCAGAGATGGATGATCCAGGTCCAGAATGTAAAAACTCTCCCTAGTTTTTACCAAGGTGATTAGACTCCAGTCTGTGTTGAGGAGCTGGAGATGCAAATGATTGGAACTAATCTCTCTACAAGCTTTTTACTTCCTGGACCTTAATTATCCAAATCTGAATATAAGACTTTAAAATCTCCAGATCAGAAATGAACCTCTATCAACTGAAATTTGTCGTAGAGAATTACAAGCTCATGTCTGTGACATTTTGCATGGCCAGGAGTCAAAGAGCCAGAGGGCAGCGGCATGGTGCTGTCTGTCACACGAAGGAAACTATGTGGGAATGTTACACACTGCGAGGGCTTCCTGGTTCTTGGTAACATTAATTAACTGGTGCAACTGGTGAAACAGTGTCGCATGACCAAGCTTTATGGATTTATTGTTTTGCTTACTTATTTTTAATTTAAAACTTCTTAGTATGTGAAGTACATCTTGACAGACATTTTAATGCCTGCCTAATTGTTTTTTTTTTTTTTAACAGCACGCTTCTAAAGATGAGTAGTCAGCCTGAAAAACAAGAAAGTGATCACTCACCTTTTAGGGAGTAAAGTAATACTTATAATCGTAGCGAAATATTGTTTATAGTCAAGTCTGGGAATATTCCATGCTGTCATTGAAATCCTTCAGTTTGGGTGTGTTTCTCACTATGTTGTACGTACTAAAAAATAAAAAGAAATAAGGGTGTGAAAAATGTTTGATGTTGAGCCAAAAAACACGAAGCTCATTTTCTCTTTCATTTCCCCACAGGCTCTTGAGAATTTTTGTTCCTTCTTTAAAGTGCTTTTTAAACATATTAATCACTATAAATTCATTGAAAATTGACAGTAACATATGTTCAAAGCAAATATTACTTGGTCTTCTGAAGTGCATTGCTTAGCAAAGTCATCCATTTATGTCATGTAAATTATTCAAGCAAACACATGTGATAAGATTTACAAACACTGAATAAATAAGAGGTACAAAGAATATTATACCTTCAATGAGCAGGTTTCTGCTTTTAATCAGAATTCTGAATTAATACCCACCAGATTAATGAAACCGCAAAAGCATATTCACTGTCATTGCTCCACAGAAAGTAGCTATGAAATGTGTTTGAATTTTAAGTAGTTTGTTAGTGTTTTTTTAGACAAGTATTATCATGTAGGGGTGTAGCAATCACAATTTTTTTAGTCTTCAATACCACCCTGGAGCATTTTAGGAACATTTGTCAATACCAAGTCCCAATCTGATTATGCAGTTTTTTCTTACCTGTTCTATATGACAGCAAACGGGTTTTTGTCCCAACATGAATTTCTGCAGGACAGCCATGATACACTTCTCCAGCGCAGATAATTGCCATTAATTTTCTGAAAACACATCCTTTAAACTGACTATGTTTGTCATTTGTGGATATCTTGTTGTTCTTAATGCAGGCTAACTGAAAAAAAACAGCAAAACAAAACTGCATCTGCTTGAGAAAAGGGCAAAATGAAAAAGTTCCAAACAAAAACAACCTTGTTGCAAAGTGTGTGCACACCTGTGCTAATACTTTAATCACCTTGTGTTTCAGTTTCATTATGCAGGTCCTGTACTGATGTATTAGAATGTGGTACGACAAAGTTTAGCAGTTTGGTAATGTCAATCAAAAACGCCCTTTTCTAAGCTCATAAAACCATTCTGTTGGCCACTTGGTTTGGATATATGTATTCATTGTGATCCAGAAAACATAAAGTCATTGTTTTTATCTGCTTTCATGGAGAGACTTAAAGCAGCACAAAGTAGCATTTTTACCTTAATACATAATGTTCTAAGTCCCTGTGATTGTAATTTACATGTTTATGAGACCATTGAGTGTTCTGTCATCTTCGCCTACTGGCTCTTGTTGGAAAACCCCACTTACCAGTTTCTATGCCACAGACTGGGTGGCAGTCTTGCAGCTCTGTTCTAGTTCTCCCAGTAAGAAAAACAGCTTTATGGCACCCCAATTTATGGCTATTGGCATTAATAGCATCATGCTTCATGGTGGGATACCCATGGGTGATTACAGAATTTCTTTACATTTTTATCTTGTATGTTTATGACATGATGGAGCCAGAAAAGAAAGGCAAAGTGTGTCAGAAGAGGAATGGAACAGAAAATTAGAATTGATTTGGGAAAGGACTTACACAAGAGTGAATTTGGGAAAAGCATGTGTTCAGTTGTGAGACCTCCAGCAAAAACAAAGGTGCAAAACTGATGCAGACCTGTTATTGGATTGTAGGTACCATATCTGCCAACCTCTCTTAGTGTTACTCTTGTGACTTTAGAGTGATTGATTTTTAGCGTGCCACCATAAAAGATGGAGAGTAAAGGAGAAAATTTAATTGCCTGTATCTTTTGTTCTTCTTTGTAATATCGTTTATGCAAAAAAGTAATGATGTGCAAAATAATTCAGTTTAATGTCTTAATTTTGATAGTTATGCCAATAGCATTTAGTCCAAAATGCATGAATGTAAATGCCTTGAATAGGATAAAGCATTGTTAATAAATAAGCTGTGCTTAAATTCACTTTATCATGTTAAAAAAAGTTCCAAGTTTGAAATAAAAAGAAAGAACTGTCACCACACAACAGTGACCCCAACTAGCTTCCAAAGTTAGGCAGTAGAAACCTTAAATTTGGCGTCTGTTCCAGATCTTCCTATGAGCACTAAACTGGAGAGCTTGTTTAGAGCTTTAAAAACAGTCTCAACTACAATTTTTCTCTACAAATTTCTTCTTCAAAATACAAAAATAAAACATTCTTCAGAGACAGTTTTTTGGTTATGAAACATGTATTTAACTTTTTTGAAAACACAAAAAAGGGATCGTTTAAATACCTTCATTGCCCCCTACACAAGCTTAAATGCTATAAGGGCTAGTCAAACTTGTAATGGAAAAAATCTAAAGACAGGGATTAAACTCTTTAAAATAATCTCTTAACCGTTATACCTTTAGTCCACTAGTCAGTGCAAAAACTGAACTTGTTTTACCTCAGTTGTTTTTTTTATTTAGTTTCTTGTCTTGTCTTGTTTCCTCTCGTACTGTAGGTAGGATGTATAGCTCCACTCCTTGCAGACCTATAACATTTTCCAATACCTACCCATGAAAATGTGTAATAATCTGATAACTTTGGACTCTTACTATAGGATACAAAAAATGCATTGATTTACTGCTTGCTAATGGGGACAACCAGCACTAATATTTTCTCCTCTGTGTGAAATTTCTCTTGCCCCTCTGTCTGGAGTGGTTTGTTTTCAAAGGAGAGGTGAAAGGGTGCTCTCTAAACAAAAGTAGCTAAGATACATTATTTACAACAGCCGAAATGACTTTAGTCACTAATGCTACCATATGAGAAAGAACATATTCTTCATTAAAAAATGCTGTTTGTCTATACATGTTGCTAGATCTTATTAAATCTCTTTTCTTTTTTTTCTTTTTGCCAGATTTGCATTCTACTCATGGAGAACGCCCAGTTGGCATTAGAGTCTGACAGCATGAGATCCAGAGCGTCTGCAATCCAGGCCAGGTCGGCTGTATTTTACTTTTGTTTTCCTGAAATTTCCTATGCTCCCTTTTTTTCCTTCTCAGTACTGCATCCACGAGGTTTTTTTTTATCTAAGCTATCAATGCTAAAGAATCTAAACCCTGATAAACCACCTATAGTAGATGAGATAATGAGCTGGTGTAAGAAGATTTACTCTGATATTTAGGCTCATGTTTATAAAGGTCAGAAGTAAATGCGGGGCCGTTATTAGTATGAGTTAGGCTTTGTTTACCTCCTGATTTTCAGCCCGTTGTAACCTTACCCACTTTGTGTGAGCCGACCTGCATACAACTCCGGCCGAGGTTTTGTGCAGCGACAGCACTTTCACTTATGTATTGATGCGAAGCGACACCAACTCCCTCTGCTATCAGCCATTAACCCATGAAGGACTGAGGCAGCTCCTTGTCCTTTTTATAGCTCCACCTAATCTGCCTCCTGAGCAGCTGTCAGAGAGACTCTGGACCTTGTTAAAGACACAGTTAACACTTTGTCCGCGAATATTCTGGCTTTTTTGGTTTAAAGGAGAAATTCATAAAAGTTTTTGTGTTATAAGGAGAAAACTTGTTAAATGTCAGTTCATGATTGAACATTGTTCTCAGTGTATCAACATTGCTGAACATTTTAAATGATTTTTTATCCATTTTAATGATTGATCAGAAACCCATTTTTTTCAAAGATCACTGTCAGGCTCTAGTGGCCTTTATTCATGTTATTTTGAAAGTTTGCATACAGGAAAAGGCAAGTTACAAGAAAGGGGAGAGACATTTAGCAAGTCAGCAACAGTCTGTATATGGGTCATGCACTCTATCTCAATGCCATGTTTTTTTTAAATATATTAGAACTTGCAGTCTTTTTTTTAAAAAAAAAAAAAAAAAAAAAAAAAGAACTATTCATCATGTGCATCCCATCTGGTTATAGGTGTGAAACAGAGGAGAGAACCACCAGGCGTCTTGAACAACAAGTGGCCCTGCTCCGAGAGGCAAAGAGGGAGGCAGATAAAAGCAGCGTGACGCTGCAGGCTGAGTGCCACCGCTCCATGACGGAGCTGCAGCGTATGGACCAGGAGTTTGAGGTCCGCCATTCCCCTCTGATTTTTTTCCTTTCGTGTCTTCCTTTCTATCCCCTTTGAAGATGTGGCTTAAAACTGACAAGAGTAGCTTATGTTCATATAGTTATATTGCTCTACCCTCAGGCGAGTCGGGCATGTTAAACCACTTCACTCTTTGCCACTCATCACCTTAATTTATTGCTGCCATTAACGTTTTGGTCTCTCTCTGTTGTTCTGTCATAGAACACACTATAAGCTGAATGGAACTGTTGTCAGGGCTTTTGTTGTTAGAATACCTCAGTGATTCTCTATTAATGATAGATACCCCAGGTTAGTTCTTCTGTGCTTACTGCAGCTGTCTCTTTGCTTGAGGGTGATTTTGACTGAACTACTGCTGCCAGGAATTTTGTTTGCTCAATATATTTGCTGTTTTTCCTATACTTTCCTTGTTGCCCTATAATTTGGTGCTCTCTGTGTCTAACACAAAGCCCTGTTCTGTTGGAGATTATTCTCTATAAGAGAGATCTTCCTTTTCACTGTCTTCACCTTGGTCAGAACCAGAGATCTGAGCAAAGTGGCAATCCTATTTTCTAACTTTGCAATGTGGATTTTACAGTACTACTGCCCTGCCCTATGCAAAACAGGGGTGCATCGTAAGCCACAGACATGGCTCATGTTTTACTAAGCGCTTGTTTTTTGACTTCATGCCTTTGAAGCGAAACCATTTTGTGATCTGAATTTGTTATGGTTAGAAATGATTTTATCATGAAATGATGCTGTTACCTTATCCTCTACTATGTTGCGAAGCTTTCCTCATAGTGGACTTGATCTCACATAAATAAAGTCCAGAGGCAAATAAATCCTCTTTAGTAATGGATTCATTTTAGGTATCTGCTAAGAAACAGACATGATATCCACAGATTGATAACTTTTTTGATATTACCCAGTTTTTTGGTTGGCGGCTGAAGAGGTGCTCAGAAACCAAAGCCTAATTTATTTTGACCACATATAAAGTGCAACAGTGCCAGACCCTGTCTGTAAAAAGAGCCCTGCAATAAGAACACAGAACACATTTATACTATTGAACAGGCTCTCCCCTTACAGTGGGCTGGACTTAATCATGCACTGCTAATTGGCTGTATGTTAGTACTCTGGGCAGGCCACCGTTTACACTCAGAAACCCACTGGAATGTACTACAAAAGTGTGTGTGTTGATTCAGTGTTGTATCTAATTGCAATAAACCGAATAACAGCAGAGAGAAAACCTTGGGAAAACATTTGTGCTGTTTTGCAGGTCTAAGAAAATTGTATAACTACAGTATAAGGAAGTGTTACATGAAACAGTATGATAGAGTCTGTATGACATACATCTAATATCAGTGCAGACACAATAATGTATAAATAGTTCATATACAGTATTTATTTGTAGCTTGTGCATTTTTATTTGTAACAAAAGAAAAAAAGAAAAATATTTTTCTAGATTAGAATGATGTTGCTTCTTAAGCCAAATCCATAATCTCAAAGACTGAAGGATTTTTGCCGGCATTAAGCACCTGTTAGGGAGGAGAACCCTGAGGGAACCTAGTGGTGGTAGTAGGCAAATTTAACAATACTGCCATCCACAGTAGGTGAAGTATAGTAGGATTTTTTCATGAGCGGAGTTCTTTATAAACAGTCTTTTATGTTTTATTAATCTATATGTCCTTGTAGATAGTTGTCAATCAGCTGCATTTGAAAAGACATTGGATCATTTTGGGGGGAGTTCATTCGTCCGTTCGTCTGTGTTGGTTGGATAAAAAGCCCTGATTCATCCCAGAGGTGTTCAGTTGTTTTCAGGTCAGGATGCTGTATAGATTATATTTTCATGAACCCTGCTTTGCACACTAACTCATGTCAGAACATAAAGTGGTCATCCCCAGCTGTTCTCATAAAGCTGTGACTTTAAAATGGTCAAAAGTATCCTCTAATCCTGCAGAGTTTCTTTCATTGGACCTAAGAGGCTGAGCCAAGCCCCTACATACTTTACATCATTGTTTCTGATGCTTGGCATTGTACTTGATCCACAGTTATTGTCACTTTAGAAAGTTGATGAACTCCACATTCATTGACCACTCACAGGGATGTTAAATGGCTTACCACTGTGTGGCTGCATTGCTGCCATCCTCAGTCCCTTTCACTCTTTATAATTACCACTATCAGTTGATTATGAGATATTTAGTCAGGAAAAATATCTACACAGCTAGCATCCCATCACAGTATCTAAAACACTGGATTTCACTGAGCTCCTCAGCGCGACCCGCATTTGAATCCTGTTTAGTATCTGTTCTTTGTTTATTCATTAGTTGATTCTTAACTAATGTGCCAAATGGGTACAGTTTTCAATTGTTCCTTTTATTTATTTTTATTTACTTAACATTTAGGTTAATCCCATCAAGATTAAAAACATCTTTTTCAATGGAGGCCTGGCCAGGACTCCCTTCATATGTTAATGTCAAGCAAAATGTAAATAAATAGCACTTTACTGTAGCTCACTATCAACGCCAGCCACCTATACAGTTATATTAAATAGTTTAGGATAGTTTTAATGAATGAAAAACATCAGTCCATTTACAGAAAAAAATGTGCAAATAACAGCATGGATGTATTTAATACTGATGGACCAGGTAGTTGCTTTGAAAATCCTGCTCTATTGTTTGCGCTTGTTGATTGCTTTGAAAGACGTGTCATTTATCCCAGGTGCATATCACTTATTAAAGCACTTGAATAAGAACATGTCTTGGCTGTATTAAAAGAAAACCTCTTAACAAGTGTTAGCATGCTACTGTACCACATTAACAATGCATTCTTACTGTTGCTGATCTGGCAGTGACTTAAAAGTGTACAGAGTGTTTCATTTCATATCCTTATTGTACTTGTGTAATTGTTACTGAGAACCCTGTTATCATGACGGCTGACTAATGGTTGACCTGCCTCAACCTTGAGATAATAGTCGTGTAATTATTGGGTGTGTGTGCGGATGCTTCTTTGAATGTAACGGTTTATAGCATCTTCTGATCTGTCTCTCCTTGTCTTTTAGTGTTTTTCAATAGTTTCTCTGTATTTTTATCTACTTCCTATTCTTTACCTGCATGTGTTCCTCTTACTTTACCTTTTTTTCCTTTATTCAAACTGTCATGTCAATATTCTTTTTAATGCATGTCTTTTTTTGCCTTGCTATCCTTAGCTGTTTGCATCATCTCCCTCTCTCCTCCCCTCCCTCCCTGTGTCCAGGCAGCCCAAGCTCTGCTGCTGCAGAGGGCCAGATCCTGTGATGCTCTGTTAGCGGCAGCAGCAGGAAGGGAGGAGGAGGATGGCACAGGGATGGAGCTCACCCAGCTCCTCGACCAAATCAGAGTGCAGTGCGACCAGAGCAGACATACTGGCCTGGCTGAGAGGCACCTCGGTTTGGGAACAGCTTCAGATCCAGCTGCTGGCTTGGTGGGGCCTAGCCGGTCTGAAAGTGGAGGAGCAGCATCTTCCAGAACATACCGAGGAGCTCTTACTGAGGTACGCATTCACTCCTACATCCTCATCCATCATTTTACTGTCCTGATTTTCTGGCATTAATCCAGCAAGACACACCCTGAGGACAAATATAAGCCTGAACAGAGAAAGGAACGTCTGTGATAAAAGGTTTTCAGATTAAAATTGCTGAGCTTCTGTCCTTCTCTATGTCATCATTGGTTGTATCATTACTTCTTGTGGGTTTGTGCATGAATTAAAGTGTTTGTCTCCCTTCTTATTTTGTTAAATATTGTTTTAAGAACTAAGACTCATTACAGTGGTTAGTTTGAGGGAAGAAAATAATATCTAATATCTAATAATATCTAGTGTATGAGTCAAATTACAGCATGAGCCTTCCTTCTGTATTAAAATGTCAGCAGGTTTTGCAACCCAAGTATGTTTTTATTTTCAAATTTTCTATAAAATAAAATCAGTCTGGGACGCTATTATATAAATCAAGCAATATTTAAACCATGGTGTGATAGTCTGACATTCATGATAAAGTGGATTCTCCAGAAATCTGTTGAATCAGAGCAGCTTTTATTAAATGCC
>JAUZNJ010037864.1:0-35654 GCA_034780135.1 Jordanella pulchra | reverse complement strand
GGGGAGTAGAAAGATTGCCCTTGATGTTTGATAATTATCTCAGAAGAAAAGGTTTAAATAAAGCAAATGTATAGTATGAAAGTCTTTCATAAAATCATCATCTTGAGTCTAAAGTGGTTAAAGCTGTGACTCGATTCTGACTCGACTGAACATCTTTCTCAGATGAGGAGGAGGGAAATGATAAGAGCTTCAGATCTTCTGGCTGTACTAGGCTTTCATTTTCTCTTAAACAATCTACAGCATTAAGGAAACTGGACGTGGCAGGCAGCCAGTGCGTCACAGAGACAGCATCTATATCGTGGAAAGCTTTTAGCGGTGCTCATGGCCCCGTAGAGGAAGGAATGAGTAAGAGTATTGATGGGTTTTATCAGGGGCTCATTATACTAAGAGCTTGGGGGGGGGGTTTAAGACCTTGAAGTGATATTGAGATCATTGGCAAAAAAATCTCCTTAAGAGCTGCATCCAGTGTGAAGCACAGTCACTGGAAATGGAAACAATACTTTTAACAGTTTGATTTCTAAATACGCCATGTTCTATTTCAGTGCTTTCCAGGACTAAACATCAGCGGTCCCAAAATTTAGGGGGTTTTCCACCGTCTTATAATACGTATTATTCTCTTCAATTTCATGCAATTTTTTTTTAGATTTGTATTTTTGCGCCACGTTATTGCTGCAAAAATCCCTAGTTTATCCCGGTGAAGATGTGCACATCGCAAAAAAAGCATGGAGTCCAATAAAGATTAGCAATTGTTAAAATTATTTAGATAAAACATATTTATGTTCCCTATGCTTGTGACTGATTAGGATACTTTTGGTTAAAAGTAGCATTAAAATTTTTAGATAGAGTTAAAGTTACTGTAAAAGAAAGCTTATGTTTGTGAGATTCATTTAGCTTTACCCACAATAAATACCACAAATTACTGAGACTGGTACCGACTAAAATTTCAAGTCCAAATCTTCGATCCATTTTACTCATTCAGGTCATTAGGAAATACTTCCTAAAAGTGGAAGGATTAAAGTGCTTAAACGTTTTGTCTCGAGTCCAAACCTGTTTAAAGAATTCATATGAAGCAACTTACACTGATTGGCCAGTAGGTAGCAGTGTTTAAAGTGACTGATGAAGTGGTTTAAAAAAAGCTAGTAAAACCTGAAAGCTGTAGTTTCCTCTGTGCATGAAAGGGATAATCTTCTCCTAACGAATCCAAACTGGCCTGCATCAAATCCCCAAACTGATTGAGCAAATAAGAACCAGAACATTGCAACATACTCACCATTGTTAGTAGCAGTTAATAGCATAAAGACAGAATATGGCATGTTAAAAAAGTAGCAAATGAAAGAAGTTTAATTGGCTAGATCACATCTTTAATTGGCTGGATCACATCTGATTGAGTTTCTACTTAGTGCGCTTTTAAATTCAACACACCGTTTATAAAGGACTCATACTCACACATGCTTCTGTTGAAGGGAACGGTTCTCATGGCGTTTTCACCCGTTTTTGTTTTTTTTAAATTCAGGATTTAGTTGGAAGGGTGAGTGGCTGAGTTATTGGGGGGTGAGCAGTAACAGCTGGCCTGAGGTGAGTGTTTGCTTTCATCTCATCCCGAATCACATGATAAAGCACAAGAGCTAAAGAGCCAGGCCTCAGCACCCTCACCCAGAGCAAAGCAACCAAGAAAATGGGCCTTAGAGGGAGAATCAAGCAGCTAAAAATGTCTTCACCCAGCAGCTGGCAGACAGTCACAGAACTAAACCCATCCAAAAACTCCTAAATATTGCTTTTTTTCTTACTAAAATAACAAACAAACCAAGAAGTACAGCAAAAGCAGACAGAAGCTGAGAAGGAAAAGAAATGCGAGCTAAAAAGCACCCGAGCACCACAGTTTATTGCCTCTCCCGATTGATCGCACCTCAGGCAGCTGGCTGCTGGTGCTGTCTGAATGGGTCATCTCCAAACTGGGGCTATCCAGTCGGGGGAGAGAGGGGAGGGAGGGCAGGATGGGAAGGACAGTGGCCTCTTCGGTCATGGCGCTGCTGGACGATTCCTGAGACTGCTGCAGGGAGTCCACGTGGTTGGATGCAGTCTCATCCGTAGCAGAGTCGCTGTTCAGCTGGACGGCAGAGACGAGACAACGGGATCAACTTACTGGAACAAGTCTTAGCTTATCATTCATATTGAAATGATTCCACTCAGGCTGAACTGAATTATCTGACTTGTAATTTTGCGATCATGCTCTATGCAAATATTCAAGATTGTGTCTAAGTGAATAAACGTGAATCTCTTATTTAATCAGATAAGCACATTTTAGGAAAATACTTTACGTGTAAGGACCTGCATATCAGGAAACAAATAAACTTTAGTAGTAAACCTTTACACTATATTAAACAAATAGCAAGACCTGGTTTACAAATCAAGCAACAGAAGTTTAGTCATTTTAGTCTTGATTTCTTTCGATCCTGCATCTTAAATTGCTTCAGGCTATTCCTGACCATGCTATTAGCAATTTCACTTTATTTGACTGGTATTACAGGTACAAGGCTTTATAGAAGCAAGGATCACCCTTGAACTTTTTTACATTTTGTCACGTTCCAGTGACAAAACCAAAATGTTTTATTCACAGGAAGTGACAGACCAACACATAATACAACATAATTGTGGCATTTTAGCCAGTGAGTCCAAAACCAATGATGCAGCAGACTGGGTGGGGACGCTCTGAAAATACATTAAATGACTTCATACTATATTCATTTATATGTATAAAGCAAAATAAATATAAACATTAATTCTAATGAGACATTTAATTGTTTATTTTATTGTATATTAATTGTTTGATTGTTTTAGTGAATGACTGTAGAATAAAACGTTTTGGTCAAAGCTCCTGACCTGAAAAAAACGGCACTATAAGTCCAGGTTATTTACCATTTAGATGAATAAATAGATAAATAAAATGTCACATAAGCATATTTTATGGTACATTTATTTATTACATTTGTTTTTTGGCCTATCATATACCTCCAGGATGACATCACAATGACTGTGAAAAACAATTTGCGACCCCCTACTTAGGGAACCCCTGTCCTAGACCGAGCCTCTGCCTGCTTTTTGTCCCTTTCTTCTTTATAAAACCGATCAAGATGAGTCAGATTAGATGGAGATTATCCATCAACAACAACTAAACATGTTTTTGACCTAAACTTGTCACCGTAGGTCAGGCTATTAAGTTTACAGCTGTTATGTAGGGCCGGTCGATACATGACACAAAGGAACATTTTTTTTAAACAAGTTTAGATAAACTTGAGAAAAACCTTCAAAGTAACCGACCATGTCAACACGAAGAATAGTGTTTCATTTTAAATCACTTCTAAAATAAAAATCTCCATATTATCTAAATCTCCCTACAAACTCCAGCCCATTATTCTGCCACTACCCTGTTGAGCTATAACTGTTGGCTGATTCAAAGATAAGCAACTTCTGTTTTTCTTCAACAAAATATAATCCAGGTAGACTAAAAGGTTTTATACCCTCCATGTGTTTTCTGGGTTCCCTACAGTCTTTAAACAAGGGTTCTCTTCTTACATTGAAGCCATTCGAAGAGTAAACAGCTGATATTTGTCCCATTAACAGATCCTTCCAGCTAAAATGTGAATCTCTGTAGCTTCTCCAGAGATACATGATTGCTTCTCTTTCCTTAAACTGATCATTTCTTTCATTTAAGCCGTTTTTGCCTGGCGTGTCACTTCAGGAGTGAATTAAAACCATGTTCTCAAATATTTATTACAATAACAATCAAATTCAATTTAATTCCAAAATACTTTATTTATCCCATAGAGAAATTAAATCTTGTAGTAACTCTTAAATCTGTCTGTCTTTTACCAGCAGTTGATTAACGCAAATATTGTTTGTAAAAAAATAAATCAGAAATTTCAATCTTACCCATTTCAAATATGATACATCATCGCCTCTTATCTTGTTATACAACAAGATCTGCTAATGTGTTTATATCAGTGGAAAACTGTGACAATCCTACCATTCTGTCAGCTTTGGGAGTTTAAATCCATTCAAATTCTAATCATATTCTTATTTAAAAAGAAATTTCCTATAACAAAAAATCTAAATCCTGGACTACTTTGTGCATCTCTAGCAATTAAATCCGAGTCGTAAAATGTGAAAAAGTTCAAAGGGTATAATTACTTCTGCAAGGTCCTGCAAACGCTGCATGCTCCTGAGTATAAAAACTGGACTGCTTAGAGTCTCTTTAGGGGTCACATGTTCAAAAAAAGGCAAAAGCTCATTCTCTCACCATGCATTATCAAGAACAGCAGAAGAGGAGAGAGAGAGAGAGAGAGAGCAGTACTTTTCAGAATGAGCTGAAGCATTCCTATACATTTTAAGGAGATTTAAGTTTGCAAGGGAACGCAAAGAGGAGTAAGAAAGAAGCAGCAGGAGTGTTAGAAAACGGCCAAGGACCATGCAGGTTTGGAGATACTAGAATTTTATCTTTAAATTGATTGCATGAAAAGAATCAATCACTGTACTTACCAAACATCTTATTTTTATACTGATATTCAAACTGACTTTATATTAGAAAAAAAAAACAATATCATTTTGAGTCAGAGGAGAACGAACTGGGCTGAGATTTGAAGGAGGCAACTACCACCACCAGCGAAGAAGCAGGCAGCAGGTCCAGCTCAGTATGCGCACACACACACGCACACCATGCCAGCGGGGCCATGTGAGGAGGGGGGGGACACGGTAGATTGAGTGGGTGTGTGGACCCTGATTGGAGTAAGACTTACAAGGCTGGAGCGGGTGAGAATCTGGCTAGCGCTCAGTACCTCCTCCTCAGATGATTCGTCCGTGTCCTCGTGGTTGGTGAGGTTGAGGCTTGGCGTGCTGCCAGTGTACTGGCACTCCTGCAAAGACGGCGTGTCCCCTTTGTCCATGCTCTCCAGGGAGCGACGCCGCACCCCCCAGTTAAAGTTGTCCATGCTCTCCCCCTGCAGGACATCCAAGCCAACAGCAGTGAGACAGAATGCAAAAAAAAAAACAAAAAACAAAGACAAGACACAAGAAAGACAACATTTCACAACTGCATGATTAAAAAAATAAAACTCTTCCATATAAAAACAACTGCAATCAAAACAAAGACAACAAAAGGTGACATGCTTGAGTGTTGATATGGTCTCCAGCTTGTAGGATGAAACATCATGCTAAGTTCTAAAGCTATAAAAGTGTTCACAAACACAGGGGCGGATGTTCAGATCAAAATGTCCAACGGCAATAAATTGGAGATCAAGACAGGGGGGAGGAACTAAATTAATTAACCTTTTGGGCCCAAAGACTTACCTGCATCTCCTTGTAGCAAGAGAGGAAACAGAATATGAATGTTAGTAGACTTAAGACTGTTAGAGAATGATATAGTTTGATGTGTCACAGTGAACTAAATCCTGACTAGAAGAGGGACAAGTGATGATTGATCAGATGCTTTCAGTATGAACTCACCTCTGCATCCTCCAGCTCCACATCCAGGAAGTCAAAGTCTTTAAAGACACCGAACTGCTGCTCACTGCCTGTATCCTCTCCCTGAACATCCTCCTCTCTGACCACCTCCTCCACTGTGGGAATGAGACTGGTTTGCTGGTCGGCAGAGTCCAGATCCTCATTGGACGAGAAAACCACCTGCATAGAAAAACAACAAAAATTCTTTCAGTCTTCAGATGATCAAGTTAAAAATATAGCTCCAACAGCCGTAGAAGACGGGTCTTACAGATGGATTTTTGGGAACGCCAGATTCTGGACCACAGAGAGACAGGACATTCATCAGCCTCTCTCTCGTTCTTCTCTATAAAAAGGAACGCAAAGTTTAGAAAAACGCACAATATTTGCATCTTGAAATAACTACCCAATACCAACAGTGGTAATAGTGGGTTAGTAATTGGCAGAAAACAAAAACATTTAACTTAATAAACTGAGTAGAAATAAACCGTTTACGGCTAACGTCAGCAGATAACAGGAAATATGAAGGTTCTTCAGTTAACTTCATATGCTTTCCATGATCTTATACTCAGAGTGGAAATATAAAGAGTTAAGATTAAGGTCTACATTCTGCAGAAAACACAAACTAGGACTGTTGTTTAAAGCCTTTAACGCTAACTGAGCAAACAGTAAATACCATGTGTTCCCATTAACCGTCTCGTCTTTGGATGCAAATATAAATAAAAAACTATTTGACGTTAATGCTGCTCTCATACAACGTGGTGCGACGGAGCCTCTTCTCACGATATAAATACAGTTGTGGTCAAAAGTTTACATACACTTGTAAAAAATATAATGTCATGGCTGTCTTGAGTTTCCAATAAGTTCTGCAAGTCTTATTTTTCTGTGATAGAGTGATCAGAACACATACTTGTTTGTCACAAAACAGATTCATAAAGTTTGGTTCTTTCATAAATTTATTATGGGTCTGCTGAAAATGTGACCCAATTAGTGCCTCTCTTAAAAGAAAACTAAATATTTAGTTGCTTTTAGTATTTACCACTGAGCAGGTAAGGAGAAATTTAATAAAAGATTTTTTCGTGGATGGCTGCCTCACTAATTTCTAAGTTAATATTTAATAAGGTGTTACCTGAGACAGCTGAGGCCTCTTCCAGCTCACTTGGACCAAACCATTAGAGTTGGACCCAGACGACGTTGAGGAGGTGCTCCTCGTTACAGCAATCACCTGTGCCTTCCCATTTCGTCCTGCTGCAGTACGCTGATCACCATATTTATGGCCTATAATTGGTGTCTAGAGAGTCATAAAACAGGTTAGGCTAAAGACTGTTCATAGACCATATGGGTGCTTAGAGGTGTGTTACTTAAAAACAGCATGGAAGAAAACTGACCTCGGAGATGTCAAAATGGAAGTCTAGAGTCTTGCCGGGCAGCTCCTTGGAAGAGTTGTTGAAGATGCGTGTGAAGGCGATTTCTGGAGAACCGCAGGATTCTGAACTGTAGGAACGTTGGACGTCGTCTGGTACAACCAGACTGGCTGATCGAGACACGACCATCTTCAGGATGTTCTGGGCTTCTTTCCAGTGTGGACTCTGCAATGCAAAAAAAAAATAAATAAAAAAAAATCATAATTCAAAAGAGAAAAATAACTCTACAAGAATTTCTGACAATTTTCATTGATAAAACAATCATATCTTTCATTACCTAACTAGTGGTGCATCTTTACATTGTGTGATCTGTGAACGACATAGAAACCCTAAAGCAGAGGCTTGCTAGGCCGCATATGATTCCAAGCCTTGTGGAATTAAAGACAAATACGAAACCATTTCAGAATTTGTTTAAGACACTAAAAGCATCACATCCCTCAATATGGGCCCCTAGGGAGGATTGAAAGATTCCATTAAAATGTTCCTGCTTACAGGCTTTGAGACGTTTCTCACTAATGATTGAATAGATCAGGCGAGTATTTAAACACACAATGCAGAAGGGGGAGATAAACTCCAGTCCTGTTAAAAAATGTATTCCAAGGACAGGTTGTGTGTAAGCAGTCCAAAGGTTGTCCTTAAACAGAAATCTGATCTTCTGATTGGTTGATACAAAACACTTAAACACTGAAAGTTGTTACTGACTTGTGGTACTACCATCAGTAGGTGAAGAAGAATCAAACTGATCTTGTTTAGTGCCAGAAAAGTTACTTAAAAATAAATTCAGAGGAAGCAAGAAAGCTGAGAGAAGCAATTTTAAAAGGAAAGAGCCTGTTGAGATGATTGCCAAGTGATTCAGCAACATTCTTCTAACCAATAACAGAAAGGCTACATGTGTGACATGGAAGTTGACCTATGGAGGATTTTGAATTTAGATGCTTTTAAAATGTAAAAATTAAGGAAAAAATCTATACTAAATTATAATTTAGCATAAGGCACTAAATATCGCTTCAGTGTCAACTATGTTATCGGTTTGTTTGAAAGTATTGAACCCGGGTTCAGAGCGAATGCTCCCAGAACTGTGTAGTGTCGCTTCTCCTCATAATATAAATCAAATGTTCCTTCTTAAAGACAAACAGAAGCAGCTAAAACCAGAATCTAAACTCGCATCTTTACAAAAACGGAAAATTTGCCACAAAAATCAGACTGGTCTGGGCCTATTCATGGTGTTTGTTAAAAAGAACAAAAAGAGAAAACGTTGAGGTTAAATGAGTACACCGGAAAACTGTACGTAAATTATTTTCTCCATCTTCAGTACGGAGCACTAACCTGAACATATTTGCCGATGATCTTCATGATGTCGATGTTGAACTGTTTGACAGGGGCTGCAGACAGGTCAATATGACTCAGGAGGCTGTAGATGATCTGCAGCAGGGACTGTTGCATGCTGGGTAGGCCTTTCTCCAACAGCTGAGAGCAAAAATGAAATCCTAATTAATTTTTCTGTCTTCTTCAGATATACGGAAGTTTGGATGTTCGTATTTCGTACCTCTGCCAAGTAAGTGACCAGGTTCAAGGTTCTCTCTGCAAAGCCATCATGGACGTAGCGACAGACGACGTTGATCCAGTTGGTGCAGTCACGGGAGTAGCTGTGTGTGCTGTACAAGCTCATCATGTGGGCCAGGTTGGAGAGGGTGGCCGACTTCTCTTCTGCGCACACCTTGGCGATCTTATCCGCCGTCTCCTTACAGAAAGGAGTCGGGCTGTCAAAGTGCTGAATGAGGTGCGGCAGCAGGCAGAGGATGTTCAAAGGAAAACCTGGAATCCACAGCAGGAGGAGAGAGATTAGAGGAAGATCGTTACAAATTCAGACCTAATCAGAATAGAAGAGCAGCAGTGTCTGTCGTTTTACCTGCCACTTGTGAAGGATCTACCAGTGTGTGCCTGGAGACACTGATGAGTTTGCTGAGCAGGTGGATGGTGAGTTCTTGCGTAGAAGCTGAGGTGAAGCCTTTAAGGAACAGCTGCAGCAAACCGGGGAAGTTGTACCACTTGAGTTTTCCTTGGATGCTCTCCAGGCGTTCCCTGCTGTCTGCACGCTCCAGGGGCAGCTGGCCCAGCAGCTTGTTGAGCAGCCGCAGCGCCAGCAGGTACTCAAACTCATAGTCCGACTCCAATAAAGAGACTGCGATCCAGAAGACGGTGGCCATCAGATTAGAGGGGTCGACTGGTGGGACAGCCTCCCCTCCTGGGCTCCCTCCCCCGCCCAGTGAAGTTAAGCTCTTTGTCCGTAGCATGTTGGAGGCGCTGCTGGTGAGTCGGTCTGCTACGTCCAGGGTGTTGCTCCGACGTCTGTCGGCTTTGCGTTCACCGATGAGGCTGGCACGGAGGGAGTTGCTTCGAGCGTGGACGTAATGCAACAGGCCTCCGCTGTTCAGATTGAGCTGGCCTGTGCTTTTCCTGTTGGCGGCTAACTTGGCTCCCAGCGACTGATCTCGGGTCGAGCTTCTGAAAAGAAACACAATATCGATTTTCAGAGAGTGTCCCCCAGGTCTAATTTTTCTAACAAAAACGGAAGAATACCCCCTAAAGAAAAAAAAAAAAGTAGGGACAGGACTTACTGTGCTAAAGCAGATTGGAGATCATAGCTCTTGATGGAGTCTGCTAATGTGTCGATGCTCGACTCTAATGTCAGCAGCAGCTCAATGACAAAGCCCTGCATGGAAAGAAAGCCAACGTATCAAAAAACAATTCCTGCATGGATCCGTCGTAAATCACTGTCATGATTTCCTTTACATTTGGGTTTGTGAGTTTCATGCATCAAAGGTACTAGTGATGAACAATTTAAGATTCCCCTCAAATGACAAATTCCTACATTTGAGCAAATCTAAACTGCTGTGGTAACTGCCTGGTGATGCTGAAGCTGTCATCCAGTTCAGCAGCAGGGAAAAGGATAATAAACAAAATAAAAACTGCTGAGTTAGAAACTCAGAATCAGATGGCAGCTTCAGTGTCATGTTTAGCAACATGGATGCTAAAATAACCAACCATTTCTGGTGTTTATTAGTTATTAAAAGAGTGAATCTCTGCTTCGTTTTTCTGCTCCTCTTATATCAAAACAAGAGTAAACATAAAGATATCCCTCTACTTTTTTATTATCTTAAAAAAAACATTTTTTAAAATACTCGGGTAATGTTTTTGCTTTTGTTTTCTAGCCTTACAGGTTGATGGTTATAAATAGCTCTACTGGATATCATATACTATGATGCAGGTTGATGGCAGACATTACTAGTAGAACCCAGAGTTCACAGTCTTGGTGAAACCAATTCAGATCTGGTCTATTTTAACATTTTGGTTTAAATCATGACTTTAGTTTGCACACAGCAGCAGCAGCTTTCCATCCTGACCTGAGCATCCTCTCCTGGGTCTCCTACAGTCTCAACCAGTCGAGACAGAATGTCGGACAGCGTGGCCGGAGTCAGAGGTTGTTTGAGCGCCCTAAAAATCTGGAAGGAGCGACCGGCGTAATGTCGAGAGGAGCAGGACAGAGCAGTTCTCAGAGTTACTTCACTCAGCATAGAGTCCAACTGGAAACCTGAAGAGAGACAGAACTATAAAGATAAACCCAACCCCCCCCACCAAAATATAGAGCCGTGGATGTCTGTCTCTACCTGTCTGGGACTGTTTGAAGACGTTGACGACGTGTCTGACGAAAACGCTCAGCTGGTCGGCGCTCTTAATGTTGGAGTTCTTGGGCGAAACGTCTTCGTGATTCCAGAGCGGACCTCGCTTTCTAAACAACCGGAGTGAACACAGATCACTGAGTGAGAACTAGTTACCCAGAAACATATGTCGCTTTCACACCGGAGAAAAAACACAAAACAAACCAAGGAAGCCAAACCCAAAACCATGCTAAACAAAAATACCCACTCCTTTTAGACACAGCTGGAGGCATGAAAGCATAATCAGCGTAAAAACAAGTAAGACTGCATGTTTGCTGCAACTGGCTGGAACAGTTTTATAAATCATGTGGAAGTTTGTATAAACTGCCTTGGAAAAAAATAATACTGCTTTATTTATTTTTTAAAGAAAATCTTCCTCACCTTGATGTAATAAATTCAATGAGACCTTTAGCCTTGTCTTCCTGTTCAGTATTAATATCTGCCTCAATGAGAAGCGTGGGGGAAAGGTGAGACAAGGTGCTACTTCCTGCGCCAAGACTTATGCTGGATGATGTGGAGCTCGTGCTGAGGCCAGAGTCTGTCATTGGTGATGGCTGGAAATCAGGTAAAATCTCCTGCATTCCTGTGGAAACATCAAAAAAAAAAACACAGTCGGGTTCAAGAACCGGTTCTGTTCACCAGGCTTCTGGTACTTTTTATATTTACACCGCTGCTGCCACCTGGTGGCTAGGTTTGGAACAACAAAAACATTTTATCCAAAGCTGGTAAAAATTCTGTTAACGCCTCTTTTCTGTAACAGCGACCTTTTAACAATGAATCTGACGGCAGAGCTGACCTGTAAGGTTGAGCTCTGGAGCTGCTTGTTTCACCGTCAGCACCCTTGGATCATTGTAGTCTCTGTTGCGTAGAAGCACCATGGCCACAGACTGACTATTTGCAGACTGGACAACGAGCAGGTGGAGAAGCAGCCGTTTGCAGTGTTCATAGACCTCTGGGTGGTGGTGATCAAAGCCTGGAGGATGAGAACGGCACTGCGAGGTGAGAAACGGAGACGTTTTATGCAGGCAATTAATTAAACATCTGAGAAAGTTTACCTATGAACACGGCGTGTAACAAAAGGTGCAGGTATGCGCTCCACTCTACTTTGATCCCGTGGTCCACGATGAGGTCCGTCAGCAGGATTACAGCAATGTTGCATCTGAAAAGCAGAAGCCACTTTAACTTTGATCGTTGACGAACGCTGAATTTCTGAAGCGAAGCGCCGCGTGTTCGTGGTACCTGTGGAGCGGCACAGTGGCCGTGTTGGTCTCTGGCAAATAATCCACCAGAGGAGCCCAGCAGCCTCCCGTTGGTGGGAAGGGGAGCGACTCCGGCTGGTTGTGATCCATTACTTTCAAACGCCAATTTGCATAAAGTGGCATGGAGTCACCTGGAGAGGCGTGAGACATTACTGAACATGGTCTATATCAGAACCACGCTGTGCTGAGTCAGTACATTTCCTGCTTACTTTTCTCATCCTCGTAGGAACCACCAGAGCTGCTGCTGTACCGAGATTCCAGGCGGTGATGCTGGCGGTTAAGGTTGCTGTTCAGACCGGAGTAAATATCCAGGTGTGTGTAACTGGGGAGGAAGAGGTGCTTTAATCACAAAGGTTGAGCAGGAGATGAGATCCCCCATAACTCCCCCATAACTTAGACCTCCTTAAAAAGGAACAGTTAATAATAACTCCATTCAATGCAACTCCAGATCAGTTGGTTCTGGAGGCTGAAAGCTGGACTGACAGAAGCTAAAGCCAAAGGAGACTGAAGAATGACGAGCTTCCTTCACATTAAGCACGTCATGCTGAAGTGCATCATAGCATAGTTTAATCAGAGGAGTTTACCTTTTAAATGGAAAACGTTTTGTGATGCTGACCAGACAAAGTAAACGTGGTGAGCATCTTTTAACTACTATTCTATCATAGCTCTTTGTGCAATGGCTATTTTAGAAGCAATGAGATGCTTTTAGGCTTGTACTGATGGTGTTGTATACACAGAAGCCAGCGAGTATTTACATGGAAAACAAAGCACCTTTTATCACCTTCCTGTGTGAAATAAACTCAGAACAGAAAACGAAAAGCTCTGGTCAGAGCAAAGATGCCCGACTATTTTTTTTTCCATTGTAGCTTTAAAACAGTAAATGCTGTTGAATCAGTTATTGAAATAATTGCCAACTAATTTGATATTTTGGAGTATAGAGTCTAAAACATGCTTTTTTTTGCAACTATAACCCACAAAGAGCAGTAATTAGGCAAGAAACTGTATAAAAATTGTTAACAATTTCCATTTAAGATAAAAAAATCATCTTAGTCTTTAAAGCTGCTCTATCCAGAACTACTGAAGTTAAAGTTTTAGCTTCATCCGTTTTTAAAACCTGCTAAAAAAAGTCTTAATTTAAGATAGTGAAAATAATCAATAAAGATAATAAAGACAATCAATCCATTCATTAGAAAAGAAGTCATGCGTAGAAATAAGATTGAGGAATGTTAATCTAATTAAAGTATCTTATAAAATAGATCAATTAATGATAAAAACAACAGATGAACTGATTACAAAGAGAATCAATAGCTGCAGTCCTACTCTGTTGTTTGACTCTAATGATTTTATTAGGCTGCTCTTAAGCAGAGATGGAACTTAAAATGTTTCCATCTCAGTCTGGTTTCCCCCAGTAGCATCAATGCTGGTTTACTATCCATCTCCATGTTCTGCTAATAGTCACTGTCGAATCCGTAAAAAAAAATAAAAATACTCAATTCAAATCACTTTAGTTTCATAAACTACTGCTTGCATACAGCTATGACTGCTGGTGCCACTCTGACTGGACTTTAAGTTCAGCCTTAAATCCAGATTAAAAACCAAATAGAAAAGATTTACCTACTGCAGGAGTGAAAAGTTAAACTTCATGCTTGTACCTGTCTTCCATATTGGGGTCTTTGTTCTTGCCGTCATGATGACCCTCGCTTCCTGGCACCATGGTATTGCTGCTGGAGGTTGTTCCTGATGGAGAAGGCAGAAATACTGTCACATCCCTGATCGGGAATCTCTATCAAACAACTTCTAGCAAAGTTACTTGATCAAATCCAGAATTTAGGTCTGATCAGTTCATCTCTAAGGTGTGACCTCTTTGGTTCCTAGCAGTCTTTCACCTGAGGTAACCGAGGGGATCTTGTAACTGGAGGTGATGCGGTAATATGGGGGGTTGTCCATGTGGGTCACGGCGGAGCTGACAGGCTCAGTCAGCTGAAGTTCCCACATCAACTCCTCCAGCAGCTGCATAGTTTTATCTCTGCCCAAGTAAACAACCACTCGTTTCACCTGAGAACACAGGAGACGTGAGAAACACACGACCGCGCTCTCCAACGGCGCCTGAAAGAAATGGACTTGAACTCACATAGGGCAAGAGGCTGGGGTCACTGCGTACCCCTGATATACTAATGAGGAAGTGCAGAATGATTCTGAGGTTCTTTGGCCAACTGTCTGCTAACGTCGTCCAAACGTTCTCAATTTCTGACCAAGCAAACTCATCTCCATACTGCAAGAGAAAGAAAAACAATCATTTATGAGTTATAATAACTTCTATGTAATTAACAGCTGGTAATCATTGTAAGGAGAAATGTTAGCTTTTACCTTAGCCGTCATAAACATCAGGTTGTTTAGCACCATGGTTGTTGCGCGGGGAGACCCCCAGCCCTCTCCACGGAGCCAGCGCCGGCTGTTGACCATCATAATCTCCTGGTCTTGGCCGTCGTCATCGTCCTCGCCACTACCGCAGTCCTCCGGTCGCCTTATGGTGGGTTTGTATTCAACCAGCTCCACATTGTTCATCCAAGGTAGGAGGTAGTGCAGCATGACCTGACGGCCACCAGGATGAGCTGTCTGGATACGCTGGCTGACTTCTGCAATTTGGACAGTGTTATGACAGCAAAACAGATTTAAAGACCAAAGAAATACAATCTGGCATCAGTTCTTCTGGCTTGTACAGGGGTTTTCTCCCTTGTACCAAGTCATCTGACCTGAGAAAATAGGCAGAGTGAGCTCTGGATACGTTCTTGCAAGCTCCTCAGAGAGCTGGTAGTAAGACACGGAGTACAGATGTGGAAGTGGTGATGGGGGAGTCAAGATGCCATCTGTTCGCTGGATCTCCAGCTTGTGTGCATAACGGAAGAGCTTTGGCTCCAGGATCTGTTTCACACGTGTGCCGATTAGAGGAGCTCAGTTTTATTGGCAAAAAAAGAAGCATTTTGACAAAGATAAGAGAGACATGATGAACCAGACTGACCTGTAACAGCTGCATGGCTACCTCGTAGATTTCCCTGGAAGAATCAGCGGCTTTGAACAGAATCAGGTTCAGTAGCACCACAGTATCAAACTGATAATCCCTAAAGGAAGCAACAAGTTAGATTTAATGTATTGTTAGGGAGAAAAAGAGCCTAAAAAATGTGCATTAAACTCCAACCTGCTAATGTTTAGTACCTGTTATGAAAGACATTGGCGATGGCCTTGAAACAGCCAGCAGCTACACGCCGTGAGCCGGTGTAGCATCGGTCCAAAGCCCAAAACATGAGATTGCTCTGATCTGGATTCAGCTCCAGCAGCAACATTACAGCCTCACAACCCAGCTGGTGAACCTGTAGGACACCACAGGCCAAATACGAACTTCTTTAGGTAAAACAACTATTTAAAGGTCAAAGTTTCTACATGTTTATGTTGTAAATACAGATCAAACTATAGGAGGAACATCACACTGTGGATGCCACTAAACAGCCAGGATCAAAGATGCTTAATTAAACTGAATGTCATTCATTTGGGGGCTTTACTGGCGCATTTAAAAAGATATTTTAAACATCTTTAACCAGAGATGGTTGAAGTTGATTCAGACGTTTTGCTCCAGCTAAATATTTACCCAAACGTCACATCTTGCATTTGGAGGAGTCAAGGTTCACACCGGCTCCTAATACTATTCTGATGATTGTTGCCAAATTACTTCACAATTAGTAATATCATAATAAAGCAGTTCTTTTCTTTTTTTCTCTGTAAGCATTTTTTTATGAATTTTTCATAGAAACACTTTTTATTTTTACTGTTTTAGGACAAGTGACCTTTTCTGGCCTTTCCATTAACCTTCATTTTTGCCATTAAAATATATACATTTTTAAATGTTAAAAAAGTAACAAGGTCTTGTTGTGTCCTCTACTAAGACATTTGGCTTAAAAAGTTGATTTTCAAAGTATTTCACTGAGTTCTCTACACAAATGTTTGTGGTGAAGGAACGTTTAACCCAACATAGGGAAGTACTGTCAGATCTGTGGCTGAATTAGTACGGATAAATTAGGAACCTCTGTGGGATAGAGGAAATCCACAACAGAAGCAAACTAATGCATTAATTCATTGTTTTTTAATCTGCATTTGGAAACAGAGCAATAGGGACAGAAAGCTAACAGTCATAACCATCAGTGTATGAATGTACACAGATTACACCACTGTTTGTACAATCAGAAAACATGGAAAACAAATGTAAGTCAGGTGGACTCTTAGTTATGAGTTAGTTCTTCTTAAAAAAAAAAAGAAAGAAAAAAACCAATAGCAACAATGCGCTCACCTTCTTGTCATGTGAATCCAGAATGTTGTCCAGCCACTTGTAGAGGTAGCCGTCAGAGGACAGACCGACATTATCAGCTACAGGTCCGCAGCATAACACAGCAGACATGGCCTAAACAAAGCAAAACGGATGAGTTTACAGAGACAACGGCAGGAGAGATATTTACATCACTCTACACGCTCCAACCTTCAGAGCACAGTACTGATGGCGGTTGATCTGCATATTTCTGTCACTATAGCGATCCAAAGGAGTGAACATGATGCTGAATGGTCCAGCCCAGTGACTAAACAGCATGAAGAGACTGTGTCGCAGTGACTGTTGAGGGAAGATGGTCCTCCTCTGGTTTACTGAAAAAAAGAGGAAAAATGCCTCATAAGAAAGACCCTTGTTTTTTTTGTTGGTTTTTTTTATGCTTGATTTCACCGGTTTAACTGCAACCATACCTGGAACATTCTGAATGATGTTTGCCACTAATGCGCTGAAGTGACAGCGGATATCCTTCAGTGTGTCCGAGTCCTTGTCATTTTCTGCCTCGAGCAGCTGCCTGGTGAGATCTACGTACTCCAGCAGCGTGCTGTTCAGAGAGTGGCTCTCCCCATCCAAACCTCCACTAGATCTGAAAGCCACAGACGAGTTTACACTTCACGAAGCGGCTTTATGAAAGGAAACCTTGAGCTGAAGGTCTCCATGTTTTGGGTTACGTACACATGGCTGATGACACCAGCATCAGCGAGCAACTCAAATATCCGGACCAGCTGGACCCTGAGGATGTCCCGACGCCTGCGTCGCTTCATGTTCTACAGACAGGAAAATAAATTCCTTCAATTCAAGTCTCCCTTGATAAATGAATAAACAAATATATATAATAATTGATAAGGCGCTAAATAAACGACACTTACTTCTGGTCTTCTTTCTAGAGCTTCTTTTATAATCGGGTTTAGCTCTTCTAACAATTCTCTGAAGGACAAAAAGCTTACATTAAATAATTATTTTAAAAAATGAAGATCAGAATATCTCCCCCACACATGTTCGCATTTCTTTCAAGACTAAAAATTACAATTTTATGTTTATTTTAGTCCATTTAAATGCAGATCTACAGTTGGAGTAAATGGATAGAATCTTTAGACGATGAATAAATAAAGTCTGGAAGTAGAATCATTTCAAAGAATTATTTTTCTCTCTTTTTTTTTAATCCACAATGCAAATGGACCCAGAGATATGCGTGATCATATTGGGCAGATGTCAATAGTTTTTACCTGAAGGCAACAGGGTTGGTCCTGCCAAGCCCCAACACTAAAGACTCTGTGATGTCCATGCTCTCAGAGCGCATCATAGGAACGATGTGTTTAAACAGGGAGGAGGGGGACGGAGTCCCAACAATCTATAAACACAGATCGTCACACTTTGATCACAATGCAGCTGCTGCACATTCACAGTTTGCAGTCATGGTTACGGCAAACATGATAAAACCTCCCGCTTGTTTGGACACCGGGCAGTTGGTGCGTTTTCCTCTGACCTTTGAATCGTAACTATAGCCGCTGTCCGGCGTAGACGCCAGCGTCTCAGGCGGGGAGCAGCGGACGGAGCCGGAGGTGGAGGAGGAGGAACACATGGAGGAGGAGGACGAGGCGGAGCTGCAGCAGAGAATCAGGTAGTTTCTCCAAAGGCCGATGTAGGAGTCGCTGCTGTTCAGACTGTTCACCTTTTTGGCGTTGATGGGACTACTGCAGGTGGACAAAAACAAAAACAAGGGAACTTTTACTTTAATGTGTTCTCCCCCTTTCTAATAACATCTTCACTAATTATGTACAACATGAGCAGTGACAGACAAAGAGATGTTGAATAAAAAAAACAAAAAAACATACTTAATGTCAACTTGAGGGGACAGCAGCTGAAGGCGAGTGTAGGCAAACATCCAGGCATAGTTGAGTGCAGTGGGGCAATGTTTAGGAAGGTTCTCCTGCCGCAGGTAGCTGGAGAAGCTGATGACCCAGGGGTCTTGCCCCTGCGTGACGTGTGCAAACACCCAGATGTGCGAGGGGCTCACCACGTCAAACTGGTGACTGATGGGAGAGGAACTCCACTCCGCTAGCGTTTGGAGCTCAATCCCACTGGGACAATACAACAAGTTGGTCTGCAGAAGAAAAAAAAACAAAAGGTTTCATAAGATGTGCTGATGTTTGGATTCGTGCTGAAGTAATAAAGGAAACATTTTACCTGGTCCGCTCCAGTAAGATGAATAAAGCTCTCCAGCACAGACGCACTTAACCTGTCCATTACATCAATAGCCAGTTCCTCATCTCCCTATAGAGAAAAATAATGTCTATGAGGTCTTCCTAGTTAAACGTTTTCACCTTGTTATAACAAGAAACGCACAAGTATTTTAATCAAATAGTTCAACAGAAAGTAGAACATCATTAAAAAATGTATTAAAATTAACAAATAGATCAATAAAGCCATCCTCTAAAAAAACACCTAATTAAAATCAACTGGTGATGAAACCGTTGACTGGTGATGTTACTGTTGCCTTGGCTGACTGCTCATTTCATAAGTTAACATTTGCACTGGATGCGTTTACCTCTAGTAACGTATATTCAGAGCTGTGTCGGGTATAAAGCTGCCTGCCTGTGGGAGGAGTTGTTACAAAGTTCATGGCGAGTAAGAGGAGCTGTTGTGGCCAAAATCTTTCCTGCAGTCTTGATCAATCTTGAAATCAGAGCCCTTGATTTGACTGTTAAATTACCAAACCAACAGGTGATGTAATACCATAATGCAAACTCACTGGTTGCTCTGTAAAGATTCCTATCTTTACAAAACAACACTAAACCAGGGGCGCTTAAGTCCAGTCCTCAAGAGCTACTATCCTGCAACCTGAATCAAATGAGTGGCTCATTATCAAACCTCTGCTGAACTAAATGAGGCGACTGAGCCTTTAGGTTCAGGTCTGCTAGAGAAGAGATGTGACTAAAAGTTACAACATGGTTGCTCTTGAGGGCTGGACGTGAGCGCCCCTGCACTAAACAAGGATCCTGCAGAGAACGCAGAGGCTCTGGTGACTCTGATCAAGAAAACGTTGCCGTTAATATTAAACTTAACTCCAGAGTGTCTCAATATCAAAATAGATCACCATGGTGATCTATTTTGATATTGAAATATCGTTCTGCTCTACTTGCATATAAACCAAAAAGTTCTGTTTGGTTTCATCTGATTAAAACCACATCCCCTCATGTGGTCTGCAGCAGCTGATTCCCTTCTAACGAAATGCCGTCGCAAACAGCAACATTAGGATTTGACCTCAAGTTTCAGGCATCAACTTGCTGCTCACTGATAATATTTTTGGATGGACTCTAAACCAAACTTGATGTAGAGCTTTGGTGGCTGTGATGCTCAGGCTAATGGAAAGTGGTGTGGACATTTCCATCTTCATAATGAATCATTTCCTTACTGTTTACATCTATATATGTACTTTTTGATGTTGGTTTATGAAATTAAATCTCAGTGAAATACAATCAAGTTTGCTGCTATGGATAAACATGTGAAAAAAAGTCATGAATACTTTTAACAAGTACTGAGAGTCTGAAGTGGTTACCTTGCCAACCCCCAGCGCTGTGTGCAGAGCGCGGACCTCCTTTAAGACATTGACAGCTAGTTTGCGTGTAGCTGGTCGGCAGCTACAGAGCACCACCAGTGCTAAACCCTCCACAACATGAAGCACCACTAATGGTGGCGTACGTTCCAAGGACAAAGAACGGCTGCTGGTTGAGCCCTTTGATGTAAAAAAAAAAAAATAAATAAAAAAGGCAACGTTAATGTCAATATAACTATTTATTGAATGTTTCTAATATGGTGCATGAAAAGAATACATAAATAAAAAGACTAACTTGTGTATCGTGGTTCTTATTGCTGCTCTGCACCGCCTGCTTCCACTGGATGATGAGCTGCAAAAGCATCTTGACGGCGTTGTCCAGCAGCGTCGGGTGGACATCCGTTACCTCTCGGACTATGAAATACGCAAACCCAGAGAGGACATCCTCCCGCCACTCAGGGAAATCCACCATGAGGGCCTGAAGGCTTGTAAAGGCAAGGCCACGCAGCTCCTCGTCCATGTGGATGGTCAACCTGGAGGCGAAAAGCAGGCGAGGTTTTCACAGGTGGAGGATGAGCCGTAAAGCGCTCAGATAAGAGTGATCTGATGCATCTGATGAAGGTTACCCAGGGTGAACGTACTTGGCTAGGAGCTCTATTAGTTCTTGTCTGCTCATGCCATCTGGTATCAGTCTTGGGATGGCGGCCACGCATGTCCGGAACAGATCGATCTTTGGTTTTCTCTCCCCCCTGCAGAACAGTTGATTAAATGCAAGTCACTCCCAGCAGCTCAAACTAACAGTTTGCATACATGCTGTTTTTACGCACGTGATCATATCCTCAGGCTCTTTATTAGACATCTGAACGCTTGTCATGCTCATTGAGCGTCCTACTTCCTTGTCTAGGTGTCGCAGGATGTTATCTAAGGCTTTTCTTACTTGTGGATAGTACATTGACATGCCTGCGGAAAAAAAAATAAAACTCAGCCAACTTAGAAATGTCTATACACACCACCCTGATGCTGCTGAACTAAATATCAAACCTACCGATAACTTTAGCTTCTTCGTCAGTGAGGGTGGTGTTCAGGAAGATCTTTTTGACTCGCAGCGTGTTCCCAGAAGGCATGATGATCCCAGTGGTAGGCATCGGAGGCTCCCCATCTTTCTGCTGCAGGCTGTCAGCAATCACCAAAAAGGCTCGCAAACCGATATTCATCCTCTGGGGAAGCAGAAAACACAGTGAGAACAGAAAGAAACAAACTAATCCCATAGTTAGCTCTGGTCTATTACCTACCTCTGGGTTGATGGTAAAGGTTTTGTGAGACTTGCCAACACACAGCAGGTCATAAATAAGCTCCTTCATAGCAAAGTCAAGTCTTTCCTGAAAATAACCAGCATGCGAGACAATGAAATCCATTCCTGTCTACGTGGGGTTTGTGTTATTCTTTGGGCTCTGGGTTCTGACCTGGGCTATGAACTGGATGATCTTGACAAAGATGTTGAGGGGGGTGTCTCTAGGCACCACACTGCGGGAGCCTTTGGGGAAAAGTGCCGACACGATGCTGAGCAGTCGACTGAGGAGTAAAAAAACGGGCTGATAAGCATAAAGCTCTGAATGACATCAGCAAAACTTCACTGATCCTCTTTACATGTTCAGGACTCAAAAAATAAAAACTCAACCTCAGTGAACTTTATGGAGGAAACACAAAACAAAGCATGCAAGTGTGAGAAGCATTAATATAACTAGTTCCTTCACTTTTGAGTCTGTGGTTTTCAATATGACAAAAAGCAAAAGTAAAAAAAACCAAAGAGGAATGTTTTTATTAACGTTTATATTCTTAGAAAGTGTTCAATAAGAACAAGTTCAGCAAACAGCGACTGGATGGAAGCATTTAAATGGTTAAACTACAGCAGGTTATGCAACTGACCTCTGTGTGACAGTGTTACTCTCACACTTGATTCTTATAATGTAGACCCAGAGCAGCCTGTAGAGCGACTCCAGCGCCACACGGGACATTTTAGGATCTTTGTTCTATAGAAGAAAGAAAAAAAACAAACAAACAGAATTCTGTCAGCTATTAGATTAATGCAACAACTTCATTACTCACCTGAGAGCAGCAAGCAAGGCTAAAACTTTATTACTAAACAAACAACAGCAATACAATCATTTTAAGTCTCTCCAGTCAAACAAACACTTTATCTATGAACTCTTACATTCATGCACTGACTGGGTTCAAATAAAGGCAGTTTGAGAAACCTCCAACATCCACTTTGATTGAAACAGAAAGAAGCTTTTAGGTATTTCAAATACAAAAAGATAAAACTTTATAATAAAGGGGAAACAGTAACAGATATTTCTAACAGCCTGGTGTGACACCAGATGAGCGCCCCAAAAAAAAAAAAAAACATGAAAAAAATAAAGCCTGATGTTTTAAATAATCAAACGGAGAAAAGGAACAAGTCTGTAAGGAAATGGATCTGGTTCAAAGCGGTTTACTGATACTGATAAATATCGTGGCAGTTTTTTGTTGTTTTTTTTTTTTTTAGCACCAGCTGATTCTGACTGAAAACAAACTTTTTTTTGTCAAACAGAGCTGCTGGATTTGACTCCTATAAGACATTAACGCCGTCATTTGTAGAGATGTAAGAACTAAATAAATGGTAAAAACAAACTGACTACATGATCATGTTTTTGGGAGACGAGTTAGAGAAATAATGACAACACCAGAAACATTACAGTGTTTTATTTTTGAAGAAACGCGGTAAAACAAGCTATCTGAGATCACAGGTTGGTTTGATTCAGTATAATAAACACAACAAAGTAAGATTTTGTCTAAAAAAGAAAATAAAAGTTTAAAGTTTTGAAATCCTTATCAAATGAAAAGAGCCTCTATCTAATTTTTTATGTCAATATACCTACATTATCTACCTCTTTGGAGCGTCAGCAAAATATTTACTTTTAACCAAAACGCATCTAGACGAGCCTGAGTCAAGCATCCACTTATAACCACTATCACCAGGTCTGGCAAAAATAAAAAAAAATAACAAAAGAATCCCATGACTTTTTTTCCTAGTTTAACACCAGTTGATCTCCAGTAAACCGAGTTTATTTCTAAACACACAGTTTCTATTGGATCTATAAAGGCAACAGAGTCCAGAAAACACACAAATATTAACCTGGTCTCTAAAATACAACAAGTGTCACCAGACTTGTGTCCTGCTCAGATCTCTTTTCTCCATTTCTCTGCAGCATATAATTTCAAAACCAATAAAAGACATCTTTTTAGCAAATATCTTATAGATCTGTCGTCTGCGCTTTCACAAACATTTCTTTCTACTATACACATTTACTGAACTTCCTCACTCTTGCAACAGAGGAACGTTTACAAATAAATAAACTGAAAGCATATTCCTTTCTCTATAAAAGACAAAATGATCACTTTCCACCAAACATTGCATTAATAACACAATTTTTTCCCTTATGAATCCTATAAATATAAATTCCTATAAATCAGCAGCATCATAATGTCCGAGTGCTTCATGGTTTAACTTCTGTCTGGACTCTTAGATTCACTATAAGTCTAAAAAAGCCAAACTCAATGCTCCACAGCAGAGCAAGCAGAACTTTAACGGCTATCCTACATCCTGATTTGGACCTTTACAGGAGGGTGGGGCACCAGGCTACGCCTCAACACTGGATAACTCACCTGCAGCGTCTCAATCTGCTTTCTGATGCTGTTGTTAGACGGCATCTGGAGCGAGTCAACGTGAGGAAAAACAGAAATGACAGAAAACAAAGAATGTGGGGTTCGGGGAGGGAAACATGCAAGTTATTAACAACACAAACAAAACAAATATGACAAGAAAAGCAACAAACTGAAAAATGTCAAATGAGGAAAAGCCATAATGAACTGTTCAACATGCCCCTTGGGGATCCAGCTGCATGTCAGCGTTACAAGAATGACAGTTCATGACAGTTAATGTGTGTTGATCTACAGCGTAGGTGAATACACATTAACACAGTGTAGAGAGCATGTATTAGTGCGTCAATGCTACAGTCAACTAAGGTGTGTGAAGCAGTTTGGAAATCAGACGAGGAGACAAAACACACAGGAGTGGCTTTAACAACAACAACAAAAAAAGATGACAAAAGATGAAACACAACAATTACATTTATTAAGAGTGATTCCTGCCTCTTCCAGCACACCAACAAGCTGCCACGCCCAACGTGGCTTTTGATTTCAACCCATATCGGAAACGCTCAGAATGCACGGTGTCTAATTTTAACCCTGTGGGCACAACATCAATTCTGGATAAAAAGGGGATCATCAACATCAGGTTTGAAATCAGATTTCATGTATTTCATTTTATTTTACATTACACTGAATGTGTAATGGTTGTTAATTAGCAGGGGTCATTTGATCCAGATGGCCTTTTAAAGATTACCCACAGAATTAAAATGATCCAACAGGTGGAGATTAAGATTACCTCAAATCATCACAAAAAATTTCAGACAACTCCGTCGACTTAACTCAACCAAGACTCTGATTTCAGATGCAACAAGCAGGCTAGACTTTAGCGCCAAAATTCATTGCAAATTACCCTCACAAATGCATGAATGGCAACTGCCTTTCAACGTCACATTAGATCACAGAGGCAACCCCAAGAAGTAATCAGTGTTTAGAAGGAGAGAGGCTCATTGAGTCTGTCAGTCAGTTAGAGATCCGGTCGATCAGTCGCAGGGTTCAACGGTCGGGAGCAAGAGGAGGACCAGCTTGATCGGTTTCTAATTGGTTTAGAAAAGAGTCAATAAAAGACCTGAGGTAAAACAGCACTTGAGACGTGATCGTCGGCATTTGATGAAAACAAACAAGCTTCCAAAAACACCTGATTGCTTCAATTCCTGCTACGATATTGCGGATTGGTGACAAAAGGAAGGTATGTTCTTTTTTTTTTATAAAATCAAGTGCTATTCTGTTCAGATCTGCTTTATTGATAATGAAAGGGAAGCACATTATGATATTCAGACAAGAACACAGAAAAACCACTAAAAAAATCATAACTTACCTTCTGTTTACAAACAATTGGCCATGTAGTAATTTACAATGACATGCACACTAAATAAGTAGTATGTGAGCCTGAATTAGAGCCTGGTTGAGTTATTATTCCTTCAAATATTGAAGTTATTCCTTCAAATACTGCAAATACTTTGATCAAGTGTAATAGTGTCCTTTAGAAGGATTTAATCCAAAGGATCTATAATTCTGAGATGAATTTTGTGTACTTTTCTGGATGGCAGTACCTTCAGGTGTGAGAGGCAGTTCTGGAGGAAGATGTGCCAGTTGTTGAGGAAGAACTGCTTCTGACTTACACAGAGCAAGCATGTCACCAGGGGATAAAGAGCCTGTGGAGGACAAAAAAAAACAACATCAACATTAGACAATGATTTATTTATTAGGGAGAAAATTTCTCAGGGAACACGTTGAGTTCCTCCTCATTACCAAAGAGTGCTTCTTTCTGGAGCTAAGGTCAAACGTCGTCTGGTAAAGCATCTCCACAAACGTTTTTAGGCACGGCACGTTGACTTCATTCTTCACCGCCTGACAACGAGTGAAACGTTCGACTTCCATGTCAACAGAACCGCATCATGTTGGGCCGAATGTTTGGGGAGTTACTTACAGCGGCGACAGGGATGAGGATTTCAACGAAAAGACCAGCTAGAGCGTGCTTTATGTCTTTGTCCTTGACTTCAAGAAAATACTGGGCACACTCCTATAAAACAAGACAACAGAAGGAAAATTGATCAGACGATTCACTCACTGATGGGGATGCAGCAAGAAAACATCTGGAATAAACTGATTTTAAACCTGAACCCAAAGGTACTGTACTTTTCATTAAAAGTAAATGCAAAACGGGCGTTCAGGTGGCGCAGTGGTTAGCGCGCACGACCCATGTACGGAGGCCTTAGTCCTCGACGCGGGCGACCCAGGTTCGAATCCGGCTTGTGGTCCTTTCCCGCATGTCTCTCCCCCTCTTTTATACCCCCTTTCCTGTCAGCCTACTGTGAGAAAAACGAGCCACTAGTGCCGTAAAAAAAAAAAAAACAACGCTCCTCATAGTGGAAGTCAAAAATGAGACAAGAGTCGGATGCGGAAAATCGCCGACTGAACACTGGCTGCAGCTGGGCGTCCAAGCTGCAGGAGCGGCCCTTGAGAAAAGAAGTTCAGGTGGGTTTATGCTGTTGGATATCCAATCTCATCGTCTGATAGTCCCTCTTTTGTTTTAATCAATTTTGTTTTTCCTAGTCAAGTTAGCGTAGGTGGGTGGGTTGACTTTATTCTGAAATTCTCCACAATATTTTTATCCTGTTCAATGAGCAATGCTGGACCTAGATGGTGAGACGGCTGCTGAGTCTGACTGAAACCAGGTAACCACACCCCACTGCACCATGGCTGATGTGAGTTTACACAGTGATTTTAACAATCAGAACTTCTTACACTTAATTTGCTCTGATATCCTGATGATGAAATATTAGAAACTCTTTGAAAGTTTACAAGGAGGGGGTCTCCTAAATATACAGCTAAAGACTTATTTGTACTAAAATCATTTTATCATTGAGATGGTTACATTTTTAATTTATCCAGTATTACAGTAAGATAACTGTGTGTCTTTTATGGTTGGAATTTACTTAAGCTGAAACCAGCAGGTTAGAACTCATTAAAATCCCCTGAAAATGGGCTTAAAAATGTAGCAGTTTAAAATACAGATTAGTCGATGTCATGGCTCAACTCGAAACTTGTTATTGATTCAAACTTTGAGGAGAATTTGAACATTATTTGTTAGTATATTTTGGTTATTGGCCCTGGGGGGCTTTATTCTACACGTTCTATTTTAAATAAACAATAAGTAAGTACATCATATATTTACACGACAAAACTTATAATAGAAAATTCTGGTGCAGGAAAAAAAATACTTCTATGACTATAAAGAACAGTTTTTAGCGTTTTATCACCTCTTATATTTTTAAAAATATTGAAATGCTGTTATCCCTGTAATATTGGCTTGTTAGGACATGTAAAGATATCTACAAAGCATTTAGGAGGGAAATAAGTGAACTCATATAGGAAGGAAACATGATATATGTTAAACTATAAGAGCCAACAGGCTGAATGAAAAGATAACAATGAAAAAACCCTTCACTAAATGTCAGAGAATTAAAATAAAGTTTGTAATACTTGCTAACATCTACAGAAGAATTCACCTTCAGAAAGAAAACAAAAAATCTGTTCTTATAGAAAAAAACAGCAGCATAAAGAACAAAGCAAAAAACATTGAACTAATGCGTTGAGTGATTAAGTCACCACACAGAAATTTCAAATCTTACCTGCATGAATTGAAAAGAAGCCTCAAAATCCTCCACAGGATACATTTTGACTCGAAAGAACTTCATGCCCATGATGAGACTGATAATGCTCTGCACTACGTACGGACTCTGCTCTTTCTGCCGAAGCTCCTTCAGCTCTGTGATGAATTTTTTCCTCACCGCCTGAAACCTGAACGAATACAGAAGACATTTATCTACGCTCACAAAGCTATAATCCCCCCATAAAAAAGGATTCATTAAGATAAGAAAACAAGCAAACAAGGAAACCAATATGTAACTTAGCAAATGCTTTAAGGTTATACTCCAGTATACTCACTTAGACTGTGTGAGAACTCCTATGACCTCAGCATATAAGTCTGCAATGATGTGCACATTCCCAGTGTTGGGGCCGCTGTATCTGTAACATTAAAATAAAGTATGAATCCACATTTTCAAATCTAGGGTTGGTTATTATGGTAACCCATGAGAAATTATGGTTCCTTACCCCTCTTTGTGTTTAAAGTGCTTGAACGCCAGGTTTAGAACTTCATGTACTAAAACATCCGGCACTGGATGAAGAGGAATCTGTGGTGTAAACATGGCATCGTTAGTCTCATTAGAAGCATTGATAGTCTGTCTTCTTTCTCTTTACAGCCCTTCTTCCCCCCCTTCTTCGCCTCCTGCATTAGCTAAGCCAAGGACAACACAGCTCGGGTCTCTGAGGACTGGCCTTCTCCTCAGAATGGAGCTTTGATTTCAACAATCTACTTTAGAAACACTCTCAGCTGGAAACTGGTATGTCGCCAGCAACTGCATTTATTCTCTCTGTTCCCATGCAAGAAAAGTCACTGTGTCAGTTTGGAGCCACAAAGAATAAGGACACCAAATAAAAATAAAATAAAACCTTGGTTTACAAATCACTGAAGTGTCAGATCAGTAGAGCAGTGGTAAACTAGTTCAATAAAAACCCACAGTAGCAAAGAGGAAGCAGCATTTTTTCACACTAAGATGTATTTCAGGACAGTCGACTCGGAGGAAACTGAAATCTGGAACCGTGTAACTAATGAGAAATGAAAGAACACTTAAGAGCTGATTAAATAAACCTAAGTGCCAAAAAGGAGAGGGGGGATTTCTATAGCTTTGGCAATAATCAAAAGATGATTGATACACACATTGATGAGATGCAGTAATGCAAGTTTTTTTTGTTGCTGTTTGCAGACCAAATTAGAAACGGTTTCATAAGCAGTGGATATTATTTCAGTAAAGCAGTAAAATTGAATCACTCACCTGTTTAAGAACTTCCACTGAAACTAAGCAAAAAATAAAATCTATGGCTAAGTCCCGTCGTTCTAGAAGATAATCTTTATCCCGGTGCTGCTCATCTCTGCAAAACAGCCCGAGAATATATTCACTTTGTTACATGAAGTAATTTTAGGTAAACAAATAATTTGTCTTGGGTGGAAAAAAAGCAGTGCCAAAAAAAAAAAAAAAAAAATCATCTCACCCTTTTGATTTTGTACTGGATCGAGGTCGGTACTCATAAGGCTCATCTTCAGTGCCGCTCTGCCGTCGGTACCAGTCGAATAGTGTGCGCAGGAGGGAGGGTAAACAGTGTTCTGCTATCGAGCTCATAGAGCTTATTAACTAGAACCATAAAACATGAAAAAGTAAATAATCAGATACCTTTTCAGAAAAGGTGAAACTTCAGAAAATGCTATTAATCAGGGATTTATCCATTAACTGCCTCAAACGCTTATGGAGACTAAATAAATACAAAGCAGAAGTTTTCTGATGCAAATATCAACCAATGGTTAACAATGAAAATATGTAGCAAATCTACTATAAATATGCTTTAAAAGGGCATTAAGTTTGCTGAATGTTTATAAGGAATCAACACAACAGATCACTGATAAAAACTAAATTAAAAGGGGGGAGAAAACTGTTAAGACTAGATGAAGAAAGGTTTCCATGCTGCAACTTTTTCAAATTAGCTCATATTTTGGGGGGTGGGGGGTGTAAGATTAATCAGATCAGACAAAAGGAACCCTATCTCTACGTTTAGCATAAACTAAACCCAATGAATCAATCTTAATACATTATCCCCACAGTAAGACACGGTAGTGGTAGCACAATGCTGAGGGGATTTGTTTCTTGGGTCTCAAACATGATGTAAACAAAGTAAACGCTAATCATTATTACTGCTCTATAACACCTTTTTAATTATCTGTGACAAAACAGTTATAAATACCTAAATTAGCTACAAATGCGTGCGCAAAAAATATTTGATATATATATTGCAGTTTTTGTCCCAAACCTTAAAAACACTTCATATTCACTTCCAGCCACTCTGAACGGCAGCAGGAAATCCCTGATAGACCAGCCGGCCCCAGAAAGCTTTTACTGGGGTGTCCCATGGCTGCCGTCAGTCAGTATGATGGGGATCTGCTGCTCTGGACAACAACTGCATATTTTAGCGGGATCATAATCCTGATGACCTGACTGCACAGGTGATGTTTTGACTTGGACTTACTCGCTTAAAACATATTAAAACTATTTTTCCAACTCATCAAAGTAAATAAAAACAAGCTGATCTCCAGTTTGGGATGACAGAAAAGAGCAGATAAACAACCAGAGTATCCAGAGCATCTTGATCAGCATTTGACCCAGCATTCTAGTTTCGTGGTTTAAGCGTTTTTGATGCCCAAAACATGTTTGATTTGAACCATTAGATAGAAAAAAAAAAAGAAAGTCAACACTTTGGGTATCTGACAGTCTGTGGCAAAACTTTAAACTGCGGTCCAAGAAATAAGAATCGTCACAATTTTCAGTCTTTGTGCAAAGCAATTAGAGAAATACCCCAGAAAACCTACAGCTGTTTTAAAAGCTAGTGCAACTAGTGACTCTTTAAGGATAAATTAAAAAGAAAGAAAGAATAAACAAATCAAGCTACATTTGTTAGCTTTTTCATGCATAAAAAAAAAAAAAAATATGACGCCTTGTTTTAGTTTTCAAAATGTACTGTGTGGTTGTCTGTGACATCATATTAAGTTTGCAACTTTAACTTGGCAAGATGTACAAAAAAAAAGGGTGTGATTACTTTTAATGGATAGTTAAAATATCTTTTCAGCCAACAAATAACTCATTAGACAGAGTGGTCAGAGTGGTTAAAATGTTAAGGTATATTTTGATCGAGTTTAAGGACCACTACAGTGCAGAAAGAGGAGTGCTTGATGGATGATCGGCAGAAGAGTTATGCAATTCCTCCCTCTGCCCTTATGGAGCCGGCCAAACATACTCCAGCACCCCATGCAGATTTACTGCTGAGGATGACACAGCGATTTTCAACCCTCACTTTGGCGCTCTATATGCCCCGTTTCTCTCTCCGTCTCTCTCACTCACAATGGGGACAGCTGGATCTATACCATATCCTCGCTGGCTTTGTGTTTTGCTGAACAAAGCATTCAGCAACGGCCCAACCTATTGTACAGAGATCTGCAGCAGCTGCAGATGAGGCACAGACAGCCCATTGAGTTGGGGGGATTGATTGGAGACTCAACTGCTGCAAATGCATACAGAGGTGAGGGAGAAGTTGTTGAGGAAGGAAAATGATATTAATTCATCTATGTGTCGGTTCTTTGTGACAGTCGTTATGGGATCAAGTTTAACTGGTAGAGTTTTGTTCAGAGAGTAGAAGTTTATTCACAAATTTATTTCTCTGATATGAATCAAGCTATGAACAAAATTATCTATTAAACAAATAAAAATATTTTCATTGTTTTTTTTACTAGTTTACACAAACTATGTTTCTGACAGGCAGGCCAGAGACCTCTAGCTGTGAGTTGGACTAATGGCACAAAATTCATTTTCTTGAAAGTATACATTAAAACAACTGGAGGACCGGAGAACTGTGCAGTGCCTTAAGGAGAGCTGCTTGAGTTGAGTATTTTGGGTAATGTATAAAACACAATCCACAGCTCTACTGACCTGATCAAATTGTGCATCTTCCCCCCTCTGTAGAGATCGGGACAGTGGTTTCTCCTGTAAAAACACACAGAAAAATGAAAACAAAAAAGCAGGGATGTTATTAATCTTGCTTTAAAACATACTCGTATTTTTTAACAGCAAACCCTTTTAACGTAAAAGAATAACATAAACCTCTGCTGTCAAAGTTCTCACATCTAATGGATATCCAAACTGACTGACAGGATGGATATGCACTGATATAACTTCATTTTCGATCTTTCTTGATGTCTTTGGGAACTCACCAGCGGCTCGGCCATCACCATCTCGATCTTCTTCTCGGCGAGTACGGCAAACTCAGCAAACAGACTCTTGATGACAAACTCCCCTGGCTTGAGCTCGGGGTCGATGGTGATGCTCGACATGGCGGCGATGCTGTGTTTCTCCCACGTGAGGGGAGTCACCGAGGAGGGGGCACGGCGTCTAATCACGCTGCTGCTGCTGACTGGTGTAGAAGCTGCAGGGAGCCAGAGAAGAGAATACACATTAAAAATATCAGCCAATGATGTGGAAAAAAAAAAGAAGAAAACACCAATTTCAACTTTTCTTTTTGCACTTTGAAATTAAAGAATCAAAATTAGTTTGGAAATGCATAAAAAAGGTTATGTTCTTTTTTTGTCTTTCATAAAGATCAGATTAACTGTAGAGATTCACAGTAAGTTACGTCCTCACTTTAAGATGGATTTTAAAAGTTTATTATGAGGGAATCTGTAGAATCTTCTTTATTTATTCTACGGTCTATTATTTTGTTCAACCAAAACAAGTTTGTGTAAATGGTTCTGTGCATTTAACTTTTAAAAAACAAAATCTGACTCAGGCAATTAAAAACGTAAAATATTTTTTGCCAAAAAAAGAAAGGTCGGTTCAGATCGGAAAGCTTCTAAAAGAGTCGAAAAATAAGAAACCTCAATGGAGACAATTTGAAAGTAACAACAGCAAAATAAAAAAAAAATGGAGTGATTTTGTAAAAAAAACAAAAAATAACTGAGAAACAACAATGATAACAATTCCCATCAAATCCACTTTATAACTTAAGCCAAGATAGGCTTTGAATAAAATATCTAAAATACAACCTAAACACTGAAATTCTTTCTACCGTTCTAGTAGGAAACAAAAAACCGGAACCGTTTTAAGGATATGTTTTGTATAATGTAGCAACATTTCTTTAACTTTGATATAAGATTTAAAGATCCTGTTTTGTCTGTTAAAAAAATAATCAATTAAGATCAATTAATTTACTCCAATCAGAAGCTAATTAATGAAAAAGAAAAAAACATTTATAATACATTTATGACCAGCTAAAAACGAATAGATTACAGCTATCCGCAAAAAGTATATTCGAAAGGTTAGCTAACTAAAGTATGGATTTATTAATTTCATAAATGTACCAAAAAAATAGGACAAAAATCCTCAAATTAAAGACTCAGAAAAGCTGTTATTTCACAGCACTTGTGACTCTTGAGAAGGTGTTTTTTTTCCAAAGTAAAAACACTTTTCCTAAAGGTCATTTATGGGGATAGAGAAGGAAAAATGTTGTCTGGCTAAGAAGTTTATTTTAGCTTGATGAGCTATTCCAGAGTTTAGGTCATCGTACTTCTGCTGATATGATATGATTATTAAAAAAAGAAAAAAGAGGATGTTGGTTTCCAAACTTTTCTTTGCATTACATCAGTACTTCTGCTTCTAGAAGTTAGTTTTGTATTTTTTCAGCATTTTCCAGTTTCTGTTACAACACTTCTCCCAACTTACCCTTTATTTTTCTTTACCCCCCCACCCGAAATGCTCTATACATAATGACTAGTTCAACATTTTACTTACCTAACCTACTTTAGGTTTGTTGATTACTGGGCGACTCGTTTAGTAGGGTTTTTTTCCAAGTACAGAGACACTATAGGTCAATTATTCCACTCAGAAAACGAATGCATACCACATAGTTCTTTACGTTTATTATGACAGAAAGTCAAATGTAAATATTTTGGTCAGAAACTGGTTAAATATGTAGACCTTTTAAGTTGTCCTGAGAAAAAAAAGGACAAGAAACACTCCAATAGCAGTACTTTGATTAGTTTCCTGAAACAAATCAACGTGGAGTCAACACATTTGCATGTGGCTCAGATTATCTGCTCTTCCTATTCAAATATTATATGTAAATGTTTGGAGTTTCAGTTTAGGTGCCCAGAGCTGTCTGAGGAACCTACAGCTATGTGGCTCTCCTCTTTCTTTTATATTTCTAATCCTTAAAAGATCAGGGCAATGGCAAACTCCGTCCCAACTTGATGACCTCATAAATCTGGTATCATGTAGCCAATGACACAAGCAAGGACTAACACTGCTGTAAATTACTGCTCAAAATAATCCCACCTTTATTTGGCAGAACTACTGTCCATTACAACTACATTTGTCATCCACATTTAACTGAATGAGCAGCTTGCAGCAGCTGGAGAGCGATCTGGGGTGAAGGATCTACTCAGGGATGCTGAGCAGCAGTCCGAGTTTTAAACTGATGATGATGTTATGACAGCAAACACCCTCCTCTATAACCACTAACTTACCACTCTCTTCATAAGCCCTGGTTTGAAGATTTATACCTAAAATCCATAAAGTCAATTTCATTTTAATGACTAAGTAAATCCACCAATGTTGCTTGTGAGCTTTTTATATACCAACCTACATTAGAGGGATCCTGATCACTCAATATTAATGAAAGTGAAGGACAGGTAATCATGACTGGACTGTAACTATTAATAAATCTGGGAAAAACTTCTCTGTTGAACATAGATGGCTTCCTGAACTAATTTCTGAAACCCTTTGTCTTCTCCGGCTAGGATGCGTACATCCTCTCCCTTGACAGAGTATCCCTCATCTTCGAGCAGAAGCTTTGAAGTAAACCTGCACAGGTTCATCACTTTGTTATGGTCCTTCTAAGATTCTATGGCCCGCTCTTGTTTTTACACGTCGTTTATTTCATTCCATTGTAAAACTTTTCTACCTAATGATGATTCTTCAAGCAAACAACTGCAGATGCCGGTGAACACAATGACCGTTCAAATGCTTAGAAGTAAGAGATGAAATAAGTAATTTTCAACTCAGAATTTGCCTAATTCCCCATCTGTTTTTCAGCTACAATGTGCTGCAGCCACATTCTTGCATGTGGATCTTTTTTGCCCATTGAAAAAAACTTGCATCTACTTCTTCAATGAAATTTTAAATATACAGTGAGAGAGGAACTAGAGATGCGAGAAGCCACTTAAAGAGTATATTCAGATTGTGAAAAAGGCTAAAATCAGAACTGGTTTAAACCAGCATTGGCAGGTCAAATTTGGTCTCAATCAGAGCTCATATAAGTGGATCTCCACTATGTTCACATATCCGAGTCATTTTACAGTAATCTATTTTCCCCATTTCCCCAAAACCCATTTTTAAATAGATTTCTTATATGCTCGAACCATGACCAAACAAACAAACGGCTCTAGCTACGGGGTCAGATAGCAACATTTCCTTCTATTCAACTGGCACATTGTGGTATTCTTGAGAATTTATGCTTGAATACGGCACAACTTCCACTCTGGTTCTCAATAGTCCAACTTCTGCCAAGCAGACAGCCAATGGTAGAGTGACCCTGTACCTCTTTCCTTCCCAGGAAATGCCTCTTTCTCTTTCTTCCTGATTACCAAAGAAACGCTTCAGTGTTTTAATCTGATCAATCAAAACTAAAGAAGACTAGTATACAAAAACGATCATTAGCCAGCAGCATTTATGCTGACAATATCAAGATCTGGTTACTACAATCGCTTTCCAAAAATATCTACTTATTGTCCTGTGAGAATTAAGTTCTTTGATTCTCCAGTGCTTCTAATAACATCCAGCATGGATTTCTGATGGAATTTGGCGTTTTCAGGATTGGACAACCACCTGTCACAGAGGATCCTTAACTACTTCACTGGCTGTGCACAGTATGAGAGGACATGTGGCTGCGTCTCAGACAGGCTAGCCTGCGGTACAGAGGCCCTGCAGGGGACTGTGCTGGCACCGCTCCCACCCTGTAGCGTTCTCAATCATCTCCACCATCAGATTCCCAGATGACCCAGTAATATTCAACTTCATCACAGAATAGGACAACTTGGAGTACAGACAGTGGACATAGGACACTGTGGCTTGATGCCAGCAAAATGATCTCCTGAACAATGCAAAGAAAACTAAACTGGTGGTGGATTTCTGCAGGCATAGATCCAGCCCACTGACACGGGGGAACGTTTAGGGACCTGACATTAAAATAGTGGATTCCTAGAACCACCTATGGGTTCTCCTGAACAATAAGCTGCTCTGGTGCTGTCTGAAAGGGATGTTCGGGTGCTAACCTGGATCGTATCCAAAACACATAAAACCACGGCTGCCCAAATCACGGCAGAATTAAATGTGCACCTCAACTCTCCTGTTTCCACCAAAACTGTCT
>JAUZNJ010037863.1:0-11299 GCA_034780135.1 Jordanella pulchra | reverse complement strand
ATCAGCTGGGGTTAAATAACTTGTTGCCAGCTGAAAGATAATCGCCTATGCAGTACTTATCCAATAGGAGGCTTGTAACTGTTTGCTTAGTTAAATCCAGGTGGCGACTTTTATTTTGGCCAGGCGAGTGTATAAGGAAGATGTGAAATTGCTGTTATAGTTTTTTACCAGTGTTTGTAGTTCCTTTAATTTTGCTTTAAGCTTCCTGTAGTCTCCATAAAAAGTTCTGTGGAGACATTCAATCTCTAAGGACAATGGCTTTTACTGTAAGATACCACTCAAACAAATTCTTGAAAAGCCTACTAGACCATGTGGACTCTATTTCCATTAAAGACTTTTTCTACTATGACACTATGACAGGTGCGCTCTCCTACAAATGAGTTTGAATCTAGTGCTTCATTTATAAAGAAACATTTACATTCCTACTTATTAGTGACAGTGTGCACACATATACATACCTTTGTTTACTTTCTCCATAATTGATTTATATTTTATTTTCAAATTAGTTGTACTAGCTGTATGTCACCTTAAATGTAGAAAAGGATTTTTCTTGGGTTATGTTTTTGAAACTTTCAAAGCGCCAATTTTATCAGGAATGTGTAGACTTTTTAAACCAATTGTACATAATTTCTTATAAATATTTGAACTTACAGGATGTTTCCAGTCTGCTGGGTTTCCTTGGATAAAAAAAATATTTAACCAGTCTCTCTGCATGATCTCACTGGATTGACTCTTTAAATTGGCCTAAGATTAGTTGTATTGTGCTATATACAGTAAATTAACCAAATTGAATTTAATTAGTGGAATGGAAAGAAAAGCTTTGATATTCTGCCTGATACATCGACAGCCACTTACACAAATATGACAAAGCTTAATTTCCTGCACATTCTGAAAAGTAAGGCTACCCATGTAATATTGTTGAAGACCTCAGTTTTGATTGTAAAGAAACAACAAACATGAGAACCTTTGTCGCAGTTTGCATTTTTGTTTCTAAGACAGAAAAAAGAAACAATAAATAGAGCAGGGAATTACTGTTGAAAAAAAAAGTAAAAGTGAATTGTAATGGAAAATCCCTGTTTGTCTTGTAGTTCAGCTCTCAGATTCAGATGTGCTTCTCATGTCTCAGCCAGAGGAAGCTGCAGTGCTTGTTTCTGAGTGCCTGAATACATGTCAGACAGGTTATCTGTTTGATCGAGGAAATTATTTAAAGTGGTGAAAAAAACCCCAAAAAGTTTGGCTCTGATGCACTCAAAATATACACGTGTACAATTTCACATGTTGGAGCAGAACTATTAGTCTCTCCAGAGGAAACAGTGCACTCTGCACATACACACATACTACATGTTGCAATGAGCGATGCTTGTGTGTCTGGCTAGGAGAGTTGTGTTTGCGTGCTGCATGTTTATGTGTGTGTAAGTGTGTGTGATTAGGCCTGGAAGGGTAGGGTTGCGGGGTTTGCAGGTGGCTCACGCTGGTGTTCTGCCAAGAAGGTACAAACGCAGAATGAATAAAGGCAGAAGAGGAGCAGAAGTGCAATGAGGAGTGGAGAAAAGTTGGAGGAACTTGATTTAGACTGGGATTATCATAATCGATTAAAAGCTGTTTTTGCTTAAGCCTCAGTACCCCATGACTCTCGCTGGGGCTTGGGTGTGACTTCCAGTGAGGGGCTAGGCCAGATGACTTCATTGCCATATGGTATCTAACCTCTCAGTCACACTCATTTACAACAACACAAGCATACCCAATCTCCAAACACTCCCTTTGTATGACAGCACTCAGTTTTTCTGATAAAAGCATGCCCCTTTTACATGATCTGTAAGTCAGGTGGACTCGGGAGTATTTGTTCTTTATTCACATTCACCCTCCCAATGCTGAAGGTTTAAAGCTAAGGCAAATATGCAAAGACTCATTACCTAATCATCAATTCTTTTTCTTGTTCAGTCAAAACAAAACCTTATCTCATGACTAAGGCTTACTGTAGAAATGTATTGTGGTTGTTTTTCTCTCACAAGGATGCACCACAGTAACTTGTTAAGAAAACTTTGAGAAAAAAAAACCCTTAGAGTATTTTCCTCAAGCTTTGCTGAAAAACTATTTGTTAAACATGGGACATACTTTATAATGCATATCTTGATGTGGGTCTACTAGCACAAACACACATCAAGAAGCCTGCTCACACTAAAGCATATGCAGTCCTTGGAAAAAGAAAGTACACCTAGAAGAGATATTGTCATTAGCATTTCTATTTTTACAGGAATGTAAGTGGGCAAGGGTTGCAAACTTCTGCCAAAGCAGCTGATCGGCAAATTAGTTAATCATTAATCTTACAGAGTCTTTCCAGGACCTGGAAAAGAACAAGAACATACAATTTTTAAGGCCTTTGCAGAAACGACAGCCTGATGGTTAGTGGCCTGGTGGTAAGAACTGTGCAAGTACCCGGTATGAACCACACAGGCTGCCACCCTTCGCCCCTGAGCAAGATCCTTAACCCCACATTGTTCCCTTGGGTGCTACAAGTTGCTTACTACCTAAGCAATGGGTTAAACGTAGAAGACGCACTTTGTTGTAATGTACGGTTGCTTTGACCTTTTAAGTTTATTATCCTTATCAACAGAAGCAAACCCTTACATACACTACATATATTTTGGTTTTTAAATATACAAGTGCAATGACAACTTCGACAACTGACTGACAACTGACAGTTATTTAGTTAAAGTATTACAGCCTTAGTTACAAATTAATCCTATAGAATTTATTGTCGCTCTTTTGTTTTTGACTTCTGATGTCCAGATGGCTACTGGTACCTATTAAACAGGCATTTAACCAATGTTATCTTTATGATACAAGACTGTTGACTCCAAAGAGTATAAACCTTGCCCTACCTCAGTGCCTAAACCATCTGGAAGGTTGGTTTTTGAATCTCCAGCCTTGCCACGTGTGTGCATAAAAGTATGTGCAAGTGCGAAAGTACACCTAATTAATCAAATGGATATAGATGTCTACTATAAGTTGGTGTTTATCCATCTGTCATTCCATCCGTCCGCCCGTCCATCCATAACTCTTCAAATCAAATTGCTTAAAATCAGTCATTTAAAAGATGCACTTTAAAATGTTAGCCTAGCTACTTGTGCATCATAAACTTACTGCAACCAAAGACAGGAACTCTTGGCTGAACCAGATTTAAGCAACAGGCGCAACTACATCCATGACCTCAAACCAAAATGTCCAAGCATGACTGAATCTGCACTCACAGGATCAATTAGTTGTGTCATTTCTGTGCATTTTAAAACAAATGTTTCCACAAATAAAAGTTCATAAAATCAAGACATACAGAAGTTTATGCATTGACAAGACTATTAATAAGAAAGTCAAAACAGATTTTGATATGCTGACAACAGCAAAAATATGGAATGTATTACGGAAGTGAAAGACTTGAGGATGAAGAGACAAACAAACACATAAATCCACAGACACAGACGAGTAAAGAGACATAGAGGCACCCTCTACCATTGTCATCTACATTATATTTCCCCTATATCTTGGCCTCTAACTCTCCATCTTGCAACCCTTGCTTTTAATGAGGTGACACTGCTCTTTCCCTGTTTGAGACTCCTTGCCATTTCCCTAAGTGGACCAGGTCTGTCTTCCTCTGTCCATCTTCTTTCTCCCTTACTTTTTGGCGGAGTCTTGGCGGCTCTTTAAAGGTTAGTGAGAACATGGTGTGGGTGTTGATGTCGGGGTGAGTTATGGGTACTGCAGCCATGGGACCTCAGAGAGAGCCGAGTGAGTGCACTGTTGGGCGAAGGATAAAAGAGAAAAAGAAAAGAGGGAGGGCAATTTAAGGGTTCAGAATGCCAAGTGCTGATTTGTTTGTTTTCCATCACTGCTGTTCCGGGCTTTAACAGAAAGAAAAAAACAAACGGCAACATTGATATGATGCATGAAGACTTTAAAATCAACTCTAAAAGCAGAACTTATATATTCAAAGTATGTTATCACAACACCCTTTATTATCTCTTCCTATAAAATGTTCACACATGTAAACAACAAGGAAGTAAGTCTTCAATCATCAATCAATCAATCATAGAATCACGTTAATAAATGTGAAGCTTCTGACAAAAATATGAACAAAAAGGTGGCAGTTACATTAACCATGACTGTGACTTGACCAGAGAATGATCTTATTTAACAGCATGGCCCCCATTCAAACCTGTGACTTTTACTGTATCTTTTCAGCTTGTCTGACAACTTTTACACAGAACAGAGGTGTTTTATGCTAAGTGTGAATACCTGTCTTTATAAGGTAGTGTGTTGCTCTGTGCTGCGTGCAGAGACAGTTTCAGGCATGCAAGATTGTCTGGCTTCATGCTGGAAAGGTAATGTATGGGACAGGTTGGAGGCAGGGGGATTCAGGAAGAAACATTGACCCATCTGCTGTATGTTCATCTAGAGAAACATGCATAAACAATACAGCTAAGTGAAAGTGCTAACTGCTCAGTTGACAACGTTCAATACAATATGCAATTTAAAACAATATTTCCTAATGCTAAAGGAAAAAAAATAAATGTGTATATAACAGAAAGCTGTTCTTAAGTGTTTGGTCTCTAGTTTCATTCTTTCCAAAAAAACTCAGGGGGAAAACTGACCATACCTAACTTTGAATCAAAGTATGAAGAATGTTGTCCCTTGCAAGCAGGTTAGAGATTCTTCAGAGGTGTCTCCTCTATGCACTCTAGAGTTCACCTTGGAATGAATCAGTTTTGCCTTTGGGATGCAGGTTTCTGTATGTACCAATGTGTCCTAGGAGGCTCCTGTCTTGGGAATATACTGAAAAGAATATCAGCTTCACTCTCAAACACAAGGTTTTATCAATTCATATTCCACTCCATGTGTTTATTTAACCAAAAAGGCCTTATGGCATTTGGATATCAAGCTTATGAGTGGTAGGTATTGTCATTGTAAGTACTTTAGTTGCAATCTCTAAATGAGTTTTCCTTTTCATTTTTGGTATTGTGCGTTTTCAACTTTAAAACAATAGTGGCTTTAGGGGCAGCTCCATGTTCTGATCCCAGTGCCATTCAAATACTTGAGGATACTGATCTTTAGATCAGCCTCAGTTAAATTTACATTACCACACCTAATGATGACTGAACATTTTTAAAAGATCCTCTCATGTCTTAGAAGGGTCATGACAGGGAGCTGCTTCTCTCTATGATTTGTTTTTGTGGGTTTGCTAAAGCAGAAATTATAATAATACCTGCCAATATATCCCTTTAACATACCCATGCTCCATTTGAAGAAATTGTCAGGAAAAGAGTTGCAATTATAGAATACCCTCGTAATGTTAAATTTACAATGCTATATAGAGCATTGTTTCATTATTAAATACTGAAAGTCTTTACTTTTATTGTGATTGTTAAACAATAGCAAAACGTTTGTTATAGAATGTGCAATCAGTGTAGAATATTAAAGTCCAGATCTAACTATTTCTTATATAGTTATTTTTATGCTGGTCCTAATGCTAAAAAACAACACAGCAGAGAAAATTCACCGTTTTATGTTATCAAAAATAGAGTAAAAGTTTAATCAATCTCATGCTGTTTTATAAAACATCTTTATTCAATCTTCAATTATCCGGTTTAATAAGTCTACAAATTTTAAATTCTAAAATAGAGTTGAACAAATGCAGTCCTTACTCATAAAAGACTGGAATCGTTCAGCAACAATAGAAATCTTTGTAGGAGGTGCTTAAGCATTAACTAAGGGCCAGAGGCTTTCTCTTCAAAACCAGAACTCAGAAATCTGGCATAAAAGATATATCAAGGCTTGACACAGTGTGATTAGTACTTCATGGCTTTATCCATTTCACAAAGAACAGACTAGGATCAAGAATTGTGACTATGTCAACCTGGGTGTAAGTAATCCACATAAATATGTCTCCTCAGTAACTATTTTACTAAAGACATAATAGTGTTAAACATACATGTCAAGACCACTTATTTTATCTTAGAATGTCATAATTACTCATAATATTCTGAAATAAAAAAAATGCTGATCTGAAAGCTAATCAATACGTACCACTTTTTTTTCTTTTTAGGTGTTAAATGTTGACTATAATGTACAAATGACTTGTACTAATGAGATGCTTACACACACCTTTTCACTTATTTTAGGTCTTACAAAAAAATCATGTTTCTGGCAGGAGGGGGGTAAGTATGGAAGTAATGGACTTAACCAGGCCTCTTTCCCTCGATGTCACTGAAGACGCATTCAGCATCACAAATTATCCGAGGCAAAAAGATGTGTTCAGCTAATTTAATGTACATTATAATGAATGTATTTGACAATGAGGTCTAACCATAAGTAGCATACAGATACACCTGTATCCAAAGAGGATTAGGGTCTTTCTTAATGGGAAATTTCTCTTGTGTGTAATTTCCCAAATTGTTAGCATGTCAATTTCCATGTTGTGGAATATATATATATCTATATATATCTATATATATAGATATATATATAGATATATATGTATATATATATATAATTTATATAAGTTGCATTTACAACTTTTAGATGAAATAAAGTTATTAGCATCGTAAGCATGACTAATTTAACAGAAATTAACAACAACATTTGTTTATTATTTGAATCTTATACGTAAGGGTTTTTCAACAGAAAGGCGACCATTTAAAATCTCAGCAATTTTGATGGCAAAAAGAGGTTGAAAACTAGACGAAAAAAATAAAGCAGCTCTTTGTTAACCAGCGAGCTTGCTTGTTTGTAGCGGCTCATCATTGTCCTTCCTATTTAAATCCAAAAAAGGCTTAAAACCAAAGAAACTGAGGCCTCCTCCTCTGTTTAGAGTTAATCCATGTTCATATTAGGGCAGAAAAGATAGATGGTTTGAGAGATGACTGAAAGAAGCCATTTATGTCACGCAAGAAAAAAGAAACTCTTAACAGACAGAGAAGCTTTAGATTTCAACTTTCTTACAAATACAGTTCAAAATTGAGCCCCCAGTCAGTTCTAAACCATTTCACAAGATACCACATGTGACCAGGCCTGTCTCAGTGAGATGAGGAAACAACAGCATTGATGCTCTGCTGTAAGGGGAGTCTAATCTACATGTGAATTTAGACTTGCAGAACAGCACTTTTCCTCCCCACTTTTAAAATGACGAAAGGAGAAATGTTTTCCGTTAAACAGTCTGAAATCCAATTGTTGTTGCTTTGGGGTTTTTGTATTTACTATCTTGAAAAACTAAGACTCCTTATCAGCCATCAGCACAGAATATTGTCCTAGTCAAAGGCATATGTCTTTAAATCTGAGTCCAACATTATTAGCATGTGTCTCATATTTTGCTGTATATTTGACACTGTTATCTGTGCCTTTTCCCTTTTCTTACAGTATTTTACCTTTGTGTAATTCACTATCTTCTTTTCTTTTATCCATTTTGTAATCTGCATTTCCCCCACTGAGGGACAACAAATAATATTTCTATTCTATACAAGCACAGGAATGAGTTATAGCTATTCTAATAACTGCACAACAAAACCTAATCTAAGTCAAACCAAACAATTCAATAAAATAAGAGGTAACCACTAGCAAAATGAAGTTAAGAGCAGAAGTTAGGGAATTTTCTAACTTTTTTTAGCAACTTTTATTAGTTTTGTTATTGCACTGTTATCAAACACAAGAATGTGAGCTTCATCTGCCATGAAGACTGGAGCAGACCAATCTTAAGGGCTTGGTTTATGCATTTAGGATAAGAACTTTTAAATGTACCGTAATAACTGGTATACTACAGTTAATTGTAAACACTCTATAATAGCCTAAAACAGGATAGCTGAAATATTGAGCTCCACTTTTTTAATGTTGAAAATATATGATTATATTAAGGCTGAAAACAAATTTAACATTTCCCAAAGGGAAATGAAAGAAGGATAGCTGGATTTTAAAGGAACAGATAAGAGGAAAGATTCGGTATAAAAAGTCCAAAGGGCAAGGAGACAGAGGAAGTGGAAGACCCCCAGCGGCCCACACAGCCCCAACCTGTTTGCTGTCTGACCCATATGACTTCTTGTGAATGGAAGGAAATTGTCTCCTGAAGAAAAGCTATTTTAAAAGCATGAGCAACAATAATAGAATCATGCTGGCTGCTGAGAGCAGTACAACAATCTACTCAAGACAATACAAGGACAAGACGAAGGAGAAGAGGGAAATAAAGACAGGCAAAAGGACATCCATGGAGGTTTATTTCTATTAGCCTTTAATAAATATCTGACAGATTTCCTGAGGAAATATCGCAGATCACATGTAAAATAGTTTGAGACTGATGTCAACTGCAGTAACATATGAAATCTATTAGTGCGGAGCCACAGCAGACATGGAGTGAGAGGGAGGGAGAGAGAAAGAAAGCAAGAGAGAGAGAGACAGAAAGAGGGAGTGCTGCTGAAAGTGATGCAGGAGAAAAAAAATCTCACAGCCTTTCCAAATTCTTCAGGAGGTAAAAAAGTCAGCCAAGACACAAAATCAGAAAAAGGAAGAAAAAAATAGAACAGAAGTGCATGCTTGCGCTCATACAGACACACATGCACGCACACATACACACTTCAACACTGATCTCCACATCCTGCTGGGTTCGGAGCCAGCAATGAAATGAGTGCCCGCACATTCATTGCTGCCAGCTCCAGGGAGGGATGGAGAATGGACACAAACACATGCACACACAGAATGATGGACAAAACAGAAAAAAAAACATGAACAAGAAAAAAAAAGACTGACAGGAGAAAGGGGCTGCCAAGAATGCTACCATCTGTAAAATAAGATGCCTTGGGATCAATGCCTTGAAACCAACCACTTTATTTTGCATAAACTCTTCAATAACTAATTTTTACTTTCAAATGTGGGATCCTAGCACATCAGTACTTAAGTAAAGTAAACATGCTTTTGTAACTCTGAAATGTCTTTTGTTTTTTTTGTTTTTCAAGTGCAGCATCCTTATCGAGATGCTCTGAGAAAGACAGCAATGATGTTTTACTGCTGAACACGTCTCGGTTACCCTGAAATTCTGCAGAGCACATGCACACTAATTATATCTGTGAGAAAGCTCATCAGTTGAGGACAGAGATAGCGGATGCCACACAAGCAAATACTAAATCTTTCAGTGGTTACACTCACATTTCCACTCACCCACAAACACACACACATGCAAACACACGCAAACAGATTCTTGTCTTGCTATATATAGTGAGGACCATGTGTTGACTCCCATTGACTTCTATTGAGTTTTAGTCTTCTTAACCCTTTCTATGCCTTAACCCTGACAATAACCCGCAACCTAACCGTTACCAGTACATACCTCACCCTAACCCCAAAGGAAACTTAATTCACACCTTAGCCCTTAACCTAACTGTTAGCAAAATAGCTCGTGGGAACAGGGAAAATGTTCTTATTTTACAACAATCGGTCCTCACTTTGCTGGTAAAATAAGGAAAATCGTTCTCACTCAGATGTGCAAACAGAAACACACACACACAGTGTGGTGGTTCTGTTTTTTTGGAAGGAGGAACTTGTACTGACCCAGTGGTGCCAGTATGTCTGTGGCAGTGTGGCAGCCTTGGTGTTCCGCCACCCTCACCCTTACTCTCCACCGTGGCCCAAACCACAGCCCCATACCCACAAGCCAGAGAAGCCAGGATGAATATACCCACCACACACAAACAGACACACATGTGTGTGCACACACCTCAAACACAGTCAATTGACCACATATACCAAGTAAAGAGGTAGACTTCTGGAAAAATGAGAATGAGAGACATTTCTCTTTTTTGCTGTCTTTTTTTCAACCCTTTTTAATCATCCAGGCCTGAAAGGGCACACAGAGTTCAAGAGAGACGAGGAGGCTTGTAGGCGGGGTGCTGCTGCTACAGAGATGAGCAACATCCTTACTACATACTACACTGCAGGCATGGGAGGTTGAGGTGGTGACTGTGCTGAAACATACCCGTTGCCAGGCACGTGGGGCACACAAGGGTGTTTCGGCATGCTTGGTAAAAGAATAAAATCAAAATGTAAATGCTCAAAGGTTCAAACAACTAGCTTAATACGAAGGATAAACCTAAAAATTTAGATGATTTGGAATCAGTGAGACAATTCTGACATGGTACCTAAGATTTGTATTTTGTGGAAAGCTGAGAGATTAGGGGTGGTCTCCATATTCATCATGCACTTTTCTAGTACAGCCACAAGGGGGCACCAAAGCCAGAAAGGTATATGTTTTATGTATAGCACAAAAACCACTAAACTAATGAAAATCTGTGTGTTATAAAAAAAAAAACAACTCAAACTGTTTATTTAAAACACCTTAAAGTAAAAAAAATCATCTATTTATTAAGCTGTTCCAAGGGTATTCTATACACATCAAATATAAAGATCACACGATGATGATGATGATGATGATGATGATGAGTTTATTTCTCGCATTTAAATTGTAGTTCCTGTTCTTAGCTCCTATCTATTTGCCTTTTGTGGGGTCAACAGAAAGACCTCTATCCAGGGTAGGAAAGCAGCTCTGGACTGCTGTCTTGAAACCGGCTTTCAGCCTTACAGATGTTATTGCGTGGTAGACACACACTGATCAATGCTGCTGTTCAAATTGGGACTACAGCCTTCCACAAACGAACAACAAAAAAACAAAAGTTACCAAATGTAGAAAACATCTGAAGCTCTCGTATGAAGGTGGGTACCCCTGTATGTGTCACAACAAGTACATAGCACGAAGTATTATATTCTGGGTAAACTATGAGACACACTGAGTCTATATGTCATATCTTGAAAAGGATTGTAGGCAACTGTATACCTGCGGGTAGGGACATCAGGAGATCGTTATGCTAACTTCATTGGCACTACGGAGCATACTGTTCCTAGCTCTTTCCTAAAATCAAGCACTATTTGGATAGCACTAACATAGCAGATACAGGGGTTGGACAATGAAACTGAAACACCTGGTTTTAGACCACAATAACCTATTAGTATGGTGTAGTGCCTCTTTTTACGGCCAATACAGCATCAATTCATCTTGGGAATGACATATACAAGTCCTGCACAGTGGTCAAAGGGATTTTAAGCCATTCTTCTTTCAGGATAGTGGCCAGTTCATGACGTGATGCTGGTAGAGAAAAATGCTCCAAAACACCCCAAAGTGGCTCAATAATATTTAAATCTGGTGACTGTGCAGGCCATGGGAGATGTTCAACTTCACTTTCATGTTCATCAAACCAATCTTTCACCAGATACA
>JAUZNJ010037862.1:0-11299 GCA_034780135.1 Jordanella pulchra | reverse complement strand
CTCCAGCTGCGTTTCAGGCGATAGGCAGGGTACACCCTGGACAGGTCGCCGGTCTGTCGCAGGGCAACATAGAGACAAACAGGACAACCAACCATGCACACACACTCACACCTAGGGAGAATTTAGGGAGACCAATTGACCTAACAGTCATGTGTTTGGACTGTTGGAGGAAGCCGGAGAACCCGGAGATGGTAAGATGTACTGTATACTAGTCTTTGTTTAGGTTTAGTGAGCAGGGTCAAAGGTAAGGGAATGATTAGTAAGGTGCACAGTTTGCAGTTCATGAAAAAACATTCGCCATTTCCTGCCACACCTCCTGAGGCCCTGACCTGGTGTCAGTTTTTGTTGAGTTTGGAGTGACACTGCCTTGTTGTATCAGGTGTGGACATTACAGCTGAGACGGTCCAACCAATGACCAGAACAACAAACAAACCACCAAACCAAGTATAGGTAGACTTTTAAGATAGCTCTGACCTTCCAGATCTGATATAAATAAAAGTCCTTGGCCTATCTTCTCCAAGGGTAGAACACGCTTCCTCAAATTACTAACTATGGTATCTTGGTGTTGCTAAACTATATATGAAATATTACTAAACTGTTAATGAGCTGTTATGAATCTATTCATAAGCCGTTACTAGACTGCTAGATTGCTAAACTGTTTCTAAGGTGACTTAACTGTTCATATGATGAAACTAAACAATTAATACATTTTAAAAACAAAAATCTTTTGATGGGTTGGGGGAATATTAAATGAAAGGAAAATGAAATTGCAAAAAAAAAAAATGTGAAAATGCATAGTGAAAACAGAAAATGGAAGAAGGGAATTACTTTTAAAATCTTTAATACTGAAAAACATTAAAAGCTTTAAATGTGCACCTGTGAAACACTTTCCTAATTGGATTTTCAAATGAGTGATTTAAATCTTACATCTGAAATAGTTGTATTTCTTTTTATATGAATCTCCTGGTCCTCCATATCTATCTGTCCAAATATATCCTGGTTTTAAAATTCAAGGGATCCCCTCTGTCCACCCTTTCACCTTCACTATTCCTCCCACTGGGGGAAATTAGAGGGTTTAAAGAACATCTGTTAAAATATGAGTCAGAAGAAGCAGGGCTATTTTTAGATATTTACATTGGTTGGAAATATTTTAGCTAGCAGTGTTTCCACATTCATGATTCATGTTTTTAAGCCTGGTTCTCTGCTGGGATCGTTTAGGGACCAGGATCAGGTCTCAGAAGGACCTGCAAACTGCTGCATACATGATGGGATCAGGTGGTTCTGCAAAAGGTTAGGGAGATAAGAGAAAATAACAAAACAAAACAGAATTCAAAGGACACCAATCAGACATCCCACATTTGAGCTCTGCTGCTTGTTCACCAATAGCCTCAGGCCCAAATAGATCATTACTACCTGTTAGGAAAAGTCAACAATCTGAACTGTGTGATCCAGCTCACCCGCTGGTCTGAGCTGAAAACTGAAACAACCTCTGTCATGATAGCAATGTCAGGGCTGTTTGTCGCAGGTCAATGCATTTACATTTCAAAGCGCGGCAGTAAGATAAAACCTCTCGGCTGTCGGGTCAGCGAGGGGCTGGTCACTGATAAAAACAATGCGCTGTTAATAATTGACTCATTTATGCAGAATACAGAGGAAGTCGGGTAATCTGATGGAGGATAGCTGAGGGAGGCCTTGTTTTCAGTTTTCACTGGGGCCTTTTAAGGTAAAACAACTGTGTTATTGAGCAGACCTTTTTTCAGATCTTATTATTTTTACAATACCTCAAAAAATTATTCAAAACCATTTTTGTTTCACGTTTTATAGGTTTACATCCATTAAGATCAATGTACGAATATCAATGTGATTTCATTGTTTAAATCAATACAAACTAGTTTTCTATGGTCACAAGTAAAGCTTTCAATTTGTGCGACTTGGAGTCAGTTCAACCTTTTTTAGTCTCATTACTTTGTAGTTGTGTTTGATAATTTTGTATAAAATGGTACTAATATGTATTTTTTAACTTCTATGGTTAAATTTATCCCCTTTTGTGAGCTAATGGTGTCCCAGCTTTCTGACACAGAGGCCAAACATCTCAGGTTTAAAGTCCACCACTCTGCTGTGAATGAGGGCGTGATTGCTTCAGTCTACAACTCATCCTGACAGAGTGAACCAGTATGTCGACACTTGGCGAGTAAGGGAATCAGTGGTGGAAAATACTTCTGACCCTCAGCGGCTGATCGAGCTGGAAGCAAGTCTTGGCTCAGTCAGAGCAGAAGCAAACTAGCTTAATTTGTACAGTGAGTGAACCATCACTATCACAGCCCAGTATGAATCACTCACTGATTTGAACAATACCAGACATGGTGTATTAGCACACTTTTCACCAAGTACTACATAGTAAATAATTCCCCAGCAGCATTTCTCTGGCTGGGTCCAAACGTCCACCCTAACCCCTATATAGGGCACTAGCCTATATAATGATTATGCCATTTTAAATGAGTGTCCAAACGTCTAGTTGATGAAAAAGTAGTGGACTTGAAATTTTTGGAATTTTAATTATGTATATATTTTACTTTGATTACTATTTTGTAAATTATATTGAAAATAAAATAGACGTAGGAGTTTTGACCTGACTTCCTGTTTAAGCTAGCACAACTGCACCAGAATCACGTCACTACTGGGGTGCGAATACTAGGGGTCATCTGTCTGAACCTGCAGCTAAATGAGTTCAATATAAAGTTTATAATATAGTCCATACACTATGTAATGATTGAGGGGATAGGCTTAGGGTTTAGGGCGGACATTCGGACACAACCTTTGTATAGTTGGCTAGCCAGCTTTAGCTGCTAGCTTGGCAGTGTTCTAGGCTATCTTTAGGCATTATCTTGGCAATATTCTTAACTAACTTTAGTATTCAGCTTGGAAGTATTCTAGGCTAGCTTGTAAGCTAAAATGTATTCTGGATTAAATTTAGTTCTTAGCTTGGTGGTATTTTAGATTAACTTCAGCCATTAGCTTGGAGGTATAGTCAAAGCTAAATTTAGCCGTTAGCTTGGAGGCATTCAAGGCTACATTTAGATGTTAGCTTGCTGGTATTCTAGACTGATTTTAGCAGTTAGTTTGGTAGCATTTCAGGCTAATTTATGGATTTAGCTCAGCAGTAATTGCTGAAATTGCTGCAATTTCTGCAATTTCCCCACTGTGGGACAAATAAAGGATTATCTTATTTTAGTATTCTAGATTAACTGTGCTGTTAGCTTGGGATAAAAGTTGTGCGAGTCACAGAATACTGAAGTTGCCCTCCAGATTAGCCTGCAGCAATCTTAAGTAACTTGAGAAAGTAACAAATTAGTTAATGAAAGTGATCCGATTCAGTTTGTTCCCACAGATGTTTGGAGCATGACCAACCCAACTGTCTAAATTCGCTAAAATTTACATTTTTTTTTCTAGAATCTATTGGATTGAGACAAATTTCCTGCTTCGACCTTATTCATTTGTAAAGATGAACAGTAGTAAAGTTGCAAATGCAACCCAGAAGCCCAACGCTAAGCTCCATCAATTCAGACCAGCTGCTGTAGAAACATCTCCATAGGATGATGCTAGCATTGTTATGCTTAGGCTCCAAGAAGGTGTTTTCTGGTTGGGATGGGTAGTCTTGCTTTAGTTGTCCTCTACAAACAGAACTGAGATTAATTTGTTTTGTAGCTAAAATACATGCTTTTCCAAATTAAGAAATTCAACAGCTTAAAAAGATCCTTTAACGAACACCCTCAGTGTTTGCAGTATCTGCTGTGGACAGAAGGAGGTGAAGTATCTTTAAAGCTCCACAGGAGCTCTAAAATCCCACCCAGCCCCCCTAAACCTTTGTCCCCCATAAACCCCCACACTCTTGAATGTTTACCCTCCTCCTCTCACCTCCACTGCTTTTTCATGCTGACCTTTTGTTTGCCAACCCTCAATGCATGTTACTCTCACTCAGTCAGGCTCATTTTTTCTGGTTACGGTGTTTTAGTCTCTCTTGAAGCAAATCATTCCTTTCCTAATCAAAACAAACAAAAAATCCAAAAATGATTCATTAACATCAAGCCAATAAAACCATAAGTGCATAAACGTCAGCCACGCTCTATTGGGACTATTCTTGCTTACCTGAACCGCAGTGCCAGTGAATATCTATTGTCTCTGCACGTTGATTCAGGAGGAGCAAATCCTGCAATGACTGGATCCAATCAGCTGGTTTTTCTTAGAAATCTTTTTACTAATCCGACTGAACTGACTCCATAAAGTGCCCTGAGATGATGTGGTTGTAGAACTCAGAACCCATGGAGGCCTTTTTTTCTCTGATGTCTTTCTTATTTTTTGAAACCTGAACTTTAACCTTAATGCAAAAGTATTTTTGGATGACATTTCTTGTAAGTACAGATCAGTAGCAAAACCTACTACTGGTTATGTGATGAATTCTTACTTTAGCAGAGATCAGAGTAAATACAAACGCTCTCCTCGTCAGAAGGGATTCAGGTGTCATGAAGACCACAGCTGTTTGGCTTCTCCATTACCCCATCCCCCACGAATGGGGGGGTTGGTATTGAGGTGAAAAACCAAACCTCCCTCCAGCTGCAGCTCCTCTGACCCAAACAGTCACGGTTGCCTTTGTGAATACAAAGCTGACAGGAAATGTAAACATGGAGGTGTGGAGAGATCCTCTTTTCCTCTCCAGCCTCTCTTCATCCACACAGGTTTCAGCAAAGCAGGACAGGAACTCAAACAGCAGCTATCTGAGAAGTTAGGATGTGATGTCAAATCAGAGGGCTTTTCCTAAACTGCCATGGTAAAGTGCGCCCTCTAGAGGTAGAGGTTTTAATGATAAAACTGCTTGAATGTAGATGAGCCTTCAAATATTTCTGCTCTTTATTAATATTCAATTTTACTCTTTTTTATTCATCTCTAGGCATTCTAACACAGCTAAGAAACAGCTTGTCACACCAAAAAGGATATCAACATTTTTGTTTTTAATTCATAAAGTAGTTATGACACCTCATCTACTGACAGTTAGTTTAAACCTCTTAGGCAAGAATAACCTCAACCAGTCCTTAAGGTTTGATGGTATGTTTGAGTCATTGTCATGTTGCACAACCAACGTATGCACAGAAAAAACTGATCCAAAAATGAGTACAAATTTCTTTTTTAAAAAAAGAGCAGGTTTGTCCTTGAATTAAGCAGTTCAACAGTCGGCATATTAAATGAGTATTTCTGCTTAAACTGAGATAGTTAAATAAATATGCACTTGGAAAAGATAGAAGTGCTGATTATGTGCTATATAAATAAATCTGTCCGTGATCTGTGCAGTATTTGCTCTCATTCCTTGGTCAGGGGCTCTTTTTGGATGAATTCTTAAACCATTACTTCATTTAGCTCGGCTTTATAACCTACAAACGTCAATCATTACTGTCCTACGCATTTCTTTCTACCACTCTTTTTCCTTCCACTCGACTTTCCATTACTGTCCTTGAATGCATCATTATGTTAACAGTCACCATCTTTAGAAATAAGTTATAGGGAAAGCCGAAGCTTATCGCTGCTGGTGATAATTACCAGCAGAGGGCGCTGTGAGCGTTTTCTGTGCTACACTTGAAACATTTCTCAGCCCGAAAATAAGTTTGGTGTAAAGTTTATAATATTTATTCTTATATAATTACTGCTAATTAAGTTATTTTATGTCTTATTTTAAACGTAAAATGTCTTATTATATTGGAAGAAAGAAAAATGTACTTATATTTCAATCTTTGCAGTGTTCTATTTTTCACCAGCACCTGATGTCACTGTGAAAATGAGGTCAGATCTTTGGACCTGCTGCAGTGAACCATCTCCAGACCATAAAATATCCAACTGTGTGCTTTTATACCACTTCTTTTCAGGTGTCCATGACATCAATCCCAATACCAGCTGGTCACTCCTGAAGTTCCCCACTGAAGGATGACAAAGAATATTTCTTTTCTACCATATTTATCAGTTTTAAAACTCATCTGGCAAAAAAAAAAAATGTTTCCTAGAAATTCTGCTCCTTTCTTTTGAGAAAAATGCCATGAATTTCACTTTTGAAAATCACTCAATTCACATGTGAATCACATGCAAAAACACATCTGTACGTTTAGATCTCGAACAATTAACGTTAAAAGCAAATTTAAATCATTTTTTTACATGTGATTCCCATGTTTTTCATTTCCGAAACAGATGTGCTTAAAATGTGAATCACATGACAAAAACATGTGAAACAAAACACTCACATGTACATTAATTCATGTTTTCACGTGTGACTCAAATGTGTATTGAATGTGATAATAGGGGAATCATGTGCTATACATGTTTTCACATGTGAATCATATGTGAAAAGGATTCACATCATTCACATGCAAAAACATTCAAATAAGTTGCTTCAATAGGGAATCACATGTGAATCATATGCGAGTCATGTTTTTACACATTGATGGCATGCAAAAACATGTGACTCATTCATGTATTTGCCATGTTTCACATGTGTCTTAAATAGGAATCACATGTGAAACACTTAAAAACTGGATTCAAATGTCCTACATCATTTCAAAAGTTCAGGTTCCGCATTTCATGTGCAATTCGGTTTCATATGGTAAATATTTGTTCACATGTGAACCTCTTTTATTTTGTAGGACATGACTCCACAATAACATAAACCTGCAACAATGAATGAAGACACACAAAACAACATATTAGACAAAAGCAGATTTATTCATTTGTATTTGAAACTTTTCAGAATTAGATAAAAACATTTAAACATTAATTAAACACAATCTGCTTTGCTTTTGTATCATTTTAATTAAAGTTATAAATAATATTTGTGATTTTTTAGTGATTACTTTTTAAACTTACTTTACCAATGAAGTTTTTTATAATTTGTATTCAATGCTTACATAAAAAATATGCAACTGTGTAACAAAATATGACTCACATGTGAAAGATGAGAATCACATGTGAAATTCATGAGATTTTTTTTTTATTTTTCTCAGTTATAATTAGTCTTCATGCTTCTCTTTTAAAGACAAAGACTTTCTTCACCTCTGAATCTGCAAAGACTGAAATCTTTCAACATTTTACTGCTGTACTTGTTATTATTAGATATGAATGATTATTAAAACACCAAATTCAGTTTTTCATAACATTTAATCATCACACAAAGCTAAAAGAAGTCAGCTTTCATTAAGAAACTCTGGCTTAGTGAAAAATGTGAAAATTTAAAAAATGGAGAACAAAGCACATTTTTTTTATTTTCATAGCTGCAAAAATCTTCAATAAGCTAACAGTGCAACATAAATTAAGTTACCTATGATCTGAATGGTTTATGCTCACAGTTCTTGGTCTGGGGCTCCTTTTGGATGAATTCATAAACCAGTTTTGGCATTAATTCAGCTTTATAACAATCAGTTATTGCTGTTTCTACTACTTATTTTCCTTCCACTTAACTTTCCATTGGAGCTTAAATACATAACTTTGTGTTGAGTCTTTAGAAATGAGTTAAATTAATCACCAGCAGAGGGCGAGTTTTCTGTGCTGCTTAAAACTTCCCTCAGCCTGAAAGGAAAACGTTATTGCAAAGTTTAAATCGTTAAAATATTTGACATCAAATATATTTTAAGGTTTTAGCAGTGATTGAAATCTTTTCATTCTTGTTTTGGCCATGAACATCCTGAAATGAAAGCAGGCAGACTTTGAGTCAGCGTGGTCTGGTATCTATGGAAACCATAAGAATGTTTCATCAAATGAAGAACATTGTGGATAAATCATCTTCTTCATCAGACTCTTCCTCAATTTATCTTCAGTCAGACAGAACACTATAAGAGATCCCAGAGGAAACTTACAGCCACATTTGATTTGTCCTTCAGATTATGCAAGCATTTTTAAATATCAATAAATGTCGTTTTATTCCAGCAGGATTTCATGCAGTTTACAGATTCTAACGAGGAAAGTTCACCACTGGGAGAAAAACAACAACAACAACAGGAAAAAACTTCTTCAAAAATGTTTTCAGCCTAAAACTTCGACTTTTTAACTGTTTTATTGATTGAAACATTTTTCAACTGAAAGCCACTTGAAGTAGACCTGAAAACATCAACACTGTAATGTCAAGGACACGTTGAATCCATTAGACTGAGTGACCTTCCTGATGGGGCTCCACCAGCGCCCTCTGCTGGTTGAAATGATTAGTCTCGACTCAACGTCCTTGAGAGCAAAAACTGATGCTACTGACAAAATCTACAGAGAAAAACAACAACAAACATGCCCCATTTCATAAATACAATACCTGTGCTAAATTATTCTGGTATTTCAATACAAAAATACTTTATTCACCCCAAAAGGGAATTAAATGCCTTTAGTTTATTATTTTTAAACAAGTTATGTGGATAGATTTAGGATCTTCTGTAGCAGGTTAGGATCCGGAGAAGCCTTTGACTGAAGACACTCTAATAAAACAAACAAACAAAAAATGAATATATTTTTATTAGATTCTTCAAATATTTCTTTAGAATTATTATTTGTTTTTGGTTTATTCAGTGTTTTCCCTGAAGTGCAAAGCAGAAGTAGTCCATTCATGTATTTAAACACAGGCTTTATGTAATTAAAGCGCCTGAAACTGAAAATGTTTTATTTACACTGAATATGTGAAAGACTGTATTTTACTAGCAGGTATCATTGATGAATTAAAGCTACTCATAGTTGCTGAAAAGGTAAGATAAATATAGGAAGTAGAATTAAAATGAAAACCGGACATTTAGTTTCACTAAATATTACTTTAAGAGTTTCAAAAATAAAACTTTTATTTTGGAGTCTGACCTTACCCTCACATAGAGTTAGGTAGAAATGAAGGCTTCCTTAATAAAGACTAAAAATCCAAGACATTAAATTAAAAACATGAAATCAGATGAAAGTTATTCTAAAACTAGGAGAGTTTTAGGCAGAAGATTGTAGCATCTACTGAAGCCGGTGAGGAGTTAGAAACAGGCTGCTGCAGGGAGACTTTTTACAGACTTCTTTTAGCATCTTACAGTCTTCCTTTCAGATTGACTGTTGACTTTTTCCTATGCTGTAAAATCACTGATGTTTTATTTCTTTCAGGACTTTTAAGCTCCTAAAATCTTCTCCATGAAGCTCTCAGATGTTTGTCCTCATTTCCACACACGATCCAATTAGTCTGTGTTTCGTGGGTCCTGATCTATTTTTATATCAGAAGCTGCATTTCTCATTCCGTTATTACAGGTGATTTTAAATGAACTTTTAAAGTGATTTATTTTTCACTTTCAGATATAATTAACGTGTGAACAGATCAGACAGGCTATCATGGGGTTTCATTATTTGCGACTTTAATGAACCATTTGTTAAGCTAACAGAAATAGTGTTTTCATTTCTGGGATGGGCTAAAATAAAAGCATAGGTGTGTGAATTTGTGAATGTTAGTCTGTGTTTAGGATTTCTGTTTGTTTCCTAAAGTCAAGTTGTGCATAGATCTGACTTTAGATGTTTCATTTGTGAGACTAAAAGTCAGTCACAAAAATGATGAGTAAAAACCTACAACCTCTGATGGATGTGACTCAGTTACTGATGCTTTAATGAGAAGAAAACCAAAACAAAACCAAAAAGTTGTTTTCTTTCTTTCAGCTGTACAGTGTAACAGCTCCTTTCTTCCACCTTTCATGAGGTCAACAGTAAGAACTTTATCCAGAGAAGGAAAGGAGCTCCAGGCTGCTGAGCTGAATCCAGACGGCCTTCAGCCTTACAGACGTCACTATGCAACAAACACGAATGACGATGGTCAAACTGGGACAACAGCTTTCAGGAAAAGACAGAAATGTAGCGAAAGGCTGAAGCTCGCTGTTATAAAACCCGTAACATACGAAGGTTTAGACATGGGCACACAGAACACATGAAAAAATAATGGATATTTGTTCAGCTCTGTGAGGTGGACTGTCAAGCAAAGGATTGTGGGCAAGGTGCTAGCAGTACTTAGAAACGTCAGGAGGTCCTGATGCTAGCTGAACGGGCGCTAGGAAGCATCCTGCTTTCTGGCAAAGAGGATTCTAAGGAGGACAAAGCAGCCCCTTCTTCACTACTCGGATAGCTCCTATTACAGCGATGCCACCGTCGCTTGATAGTCCAAACTGATTGGAGGTATTCAGATCAAACCAACTGGTGGTTCTGTTTTCATTTTCTATCTGTTCTTCTCATTTAAAAAAGCTTGATGCACATTATTCAGATGCATTACCGCCACCAGCTGGTCGGGAGTGTTACAGCTTCCTCAGGGGTCGTAGGGTCATATTTGTAAACTTGTTGCAATATTTTAACTTTGTAACTTTTATTTGAAACTTCTAAACTGGTCTCACAAAACATTTTATGACACGTGTATGTATGAGTTGGTAGCAAGGAGCAAATATCCTAAAATCCTATCCAAACATTTACTAATTCCGATACCTACGTATATTTTTTATCCATGTTCCAGCTCCGGATTGGACTTTATAAAGCAGCACCACATGTGCATATAACCTGAACCGAATCGGACCTGAACCTCCCAGGCATCCTTTCTGCGTTTGACTCGGGGCGGCAAATACCCATGAGGATTTACTTTGACAGGTTAGTTTGACAGATAGTTGTGAAAGATCTCCCTAAAACAGTCACTGTTTTTCCTATTTTGTCCCAGTGTTCCTCTCTCAGCCCCCCCGAGCCCGTCTATAGTTTCTGTTTGGATGTTCCCTGCCTGCAGTGTTTGTACGTCTTCAGTCCAGATTAGGAGAGCTCACCATTACAGGTTCCAACAGCGAGGGTCACATGTGGCTCAGCATCTGGGAGCCTGGTTAAAGACGACGGTTCCTATGTAAACGAAGCAGGTAGAGGGTCTTTAGAGAAGTACTTTTCCATATTTGGCTATGTTGCAAACACAAACTTTGTTGTCATTCTTTCTAGATCTCTGTAAAAAAAATGATTTGCCCTTTTCAGAATCGATGGAAACGTCAATTTCAGTCTCTTGCAGCTTAAAACAAGGCCTGACCAGCTTCCATGTCCTAGCATGATGCTGCCACCACTACATTTCATGCTAGGGATGGTGTATTTATGTCGATGACAGTATTTTCTACCATAAGACACCAAGAGCGCATTTACCTCCATGGTTGCTATTTCTGTCACATGGCTGGTAACAAAAATCTGACTGTCAAGTGGTTCACACTTTTTTGTTTGGTATTTCAACTGCAGGTTTCCCCCACTTGAAAAGGAAGCTTGTTTCCAG
>JAUZNJ010037860.1:0-11301 GCA_034780135.1 Jordanella pulchra | reverse complement strand
CTGGACGTGTAGAAACTACACGTCCAGTTGCCTAAACTGAACTTTTCTAGCTTGACCATGATCTGGATAACTGAGAACCTTCACCGATATCTTAGGAACTTAAGTACTTCCAGGTGGTCAGTTGATACCTTTTCAAATAAAAAAGACAGTAGAATGAGAGATTTTTGTTATTGTTGACTCAATCATTATACAACAGAAAAAGATCAATCCCACCGAATCAATGTCCGAATACAGAATTTGAGCACACTAGTAGCAACACACACTCTAAAGATATGACAGGATTTGACCTTAAGAAAATCATCTTTCCTTTTCTCATTTTAGAATCACATACATTCTATTTTCACAAAAACAACATGTATTACTTGACAAAAAACAGCATTACAGCAGAATCAGAGTACATAGCAAGTGGCAATATTGACACAAATATAATTGCAAACGCAAATTTCTTGTATTATGCACAATAATAATCCTAATAAACACAGGAATTGTTCTACCTCTCTTCTCAAACTCTAACCTAGTGTTATAGGTTAAGAAAATATCTATGATTTTGAAAAAAAGGAAGTTGTACAAAGTTTGGATGTTTTGAAATGAAGTTTCCTTTTCTAAATTTGCTCATTGGTGGTTCTGCAATAAAAGTGATTTTTAAATGTACTTTTTATTCATTTTTACCTATGATGTTGGAGAAACCTGGAGGGCATTGTACTGGTGTGTAAGAATAAAAACAGAATGGTTCTGTTAAAAATTCTACAAAAAACACATTTGCTGTAACTGGATCAACAACCCCCCACACAGCTGTCTGAATTTCATCCCCTGTTTAAAATCAGCAAATTTCCTGGTATTAAGATATGCAAAAACCTTTCCACAAACTACTTTAATCTTAAACACACAGTGTAATTGAATTGGAATTAAGGATTATAAGGCAGAAATGACAAAGATAGCTAGTTGTTATTGTTTTTTGTTTGTTCTTCTCATTTTTTGGAATACTGCTTCTGTTTAAAGCAAAGCTAAAATGTTGTATGCATAATTCAAAAAAAGATTACAACATTTTCCCATTACTCTGCAGACAAGATTTAATGAGACAATAAATATAATATATAACTTATTTCCCCCAAAATAGTAATAATGACAATAATACAAAAACTTCTAACTGTAGTGTTGGCAGTCAGAGATGTAGTGCATCTTTTAAAGGCTTCAGTCAGTCTTGCCCTTAGCTGTTACTGTGTGCTATAAACAAGATCTTTGAGGGTTCCTACGGGAATCTCAGAGCTTCCTCTGAAGTTTCCCTTGTTGAATTGGTATCGGGGAGTCCCTGAACCAAACCACAGCAATAAACCGCACAAGCACACACAAACAAATGTTCAGACAATAGAATATGACAGCCTGCCTATTTACTCAAAGCAGACAGTCCATCAAGACCACCCAGACTTGTCTGTTGTCTTAAGAATGTCACTGAGTGTCTGAATGGCTCTCCTGACACAGCTATCTAATCTGCCCGCTGCTGTCGGCTGTTTGGTGGTTGATGTGAGCATGGCCAGGCAGGGTATTATGGTCTGTTGGAGTGTTTGGTCTGTGGCTTTGCTCTTTGATATCCTTCACCCACATAAGCGGCTCAGCAGCTCATCCATGCCTGTTACCAGCCGTGACACGGTGACTGTGTGGTGCTACATGCCTGTTACCTCCAGAACAGCTGAAAACACACCGTGACCTCATGTCTCTGGACTTGTCGAGTTGTTTATGTGGGTGTGGCTGCAGTCAGCTTTAGTTTTTCAGGCTTCTTGTAGAGTCAGTGTCAATTATCCCCTGAGCTTGTTCAAAACAAACAAGATTCCCTTCCATAACAGGCACATGACAGACAGCAGCTTCATCCTCATCAGGCTTATCAGGACAAAGCACATGTGCTTATAAAGCATGGGACCAACCAAAAACTACTTAGATAAACTCAGACAGATGTTTCATGCCTCCCTACTGATAGCATTTTTGCTTTGAAAGCATTTCTTCTCCTTGTCATTCTGGATTTCAAATGAATTAGACATTACTGTTCATCAAAGAATACAGAAGACATTGGGGGTAAAACAATGCTATTTGCATCTACTTGATAGTGTATAAGTTGTGTTTTCTCAATGCTTACCATTCGAGTTTTGGTGGAAGTGCGATTAATTCTTTGGCAGAAGAACTTGAAAGGATTCTCTTTTATAAAGGGGCTTAATTGATACAAAAAGTAACTTTATTTGAGAGGGATGCAGCTAAACATTTTACTCTGGTTGTTTCAGTTTTCTGGGGAGGTCACGGAAAACACGGTGGATGTGGTGGTGGCTAATCTGACTGTCTTAGATGCCGACCAGCCTCACTCACCTAACTGGAACGCCGTGTACAGGATCATCAGCGGGGACCCAACTGGGCACTTCACCATCCGTACAGACCCCGTTAGCAATGACGGCCTCGTCTCTGTGGTGAAGGTAATGTACTATCCTTTAAAGCCATATTTCATTGTTTTGGCTTTACTCAGGTTATTATAATGCCACTGTACGATTTTAGACTATTATTAACTCACCTGTTCAAGAATTACAGATGGAGACTAGCCAAAGTCAAATCTGATGCTAATCATCTTTCATTAATGTTCCTGTTAAATAAACTAAAGTATGATCTCTTATTCTGTGTTAAATATGAGATCCCATCTGGACTTTGGTTTGAGCTAATATAATAGGCAACAGAGTTAAATGAGGAAAGGCTGAGGTCTTTGCCTTTCATATGCCCCTATGTGTCCAAAAGAAGGATTGGAGGCTAACGAGGTCTTCAGAAACAGCTTATGAACTCAAGCAGACTTAAATATGGTAGCTGGTGAGACTGCTGCAGCAAATTAGATATTGATTTCTCAATTACAATAGCAATGGTTTTATACACTGATAATGTTCTAGCTGCTGTGGTAAATGAAAGTAACAACAAAGTCATGTCTTGTTAAAACTTTCTATGTTAGCAGCTTGCCCACAGATAAAAGCTGACCTCATATTAAAAAGGACGGGACTCCTTTTGTTTAAACAGTTTTTTGAAGAAGAAGAAGAAGAAGAAAAAGAAGAGCTGTGTGTGGTCTGTTACCTTCCACTTAAAGACCTTTTGAAAGTTTGAAACGGAAAGTACTTCGACACTGACATTCTTATACATTCTTCAAAGAAGAAAAGATTTCACAAGTTTAACAAGGAGGTCAACTTTGCTGATTATTACATATGCTGTGTAGCCATAAATTACTGCATTTTCTACAGTAACTCTCCAAACTAATGAAGTAAAGTTAGAGCACCCAACCCAACTTTAGCCCGAAGTTAATGTGACTTTTCCTTTGCATAAATATCAGCTAGAGAGCTTTAAGATGCTGTTGTGGTATTTTTTCTCTTCTCTTATGTTCAGATTAAACGACATCTGTCCCTACAATACATCTGGTTTTCTTTTGGATGGATCATATTTAAAATACATCCATAGGATCTTCTGTGGTGTCCCACAGATAGACAACCAAAACTCACCACAGCTTATTATTTTGCAGTTATCAAAGTACTTTACCGTCCCATTACCATAATGAAAATAATCTTTGTCAACAAAATGTTTTTCGCCATTATCCCTGTTGACAAAAACAACACTGCATCAAGCATAAAACATAATCTAATTTCTTTCCGTAATGTTTTACTATATATTCTAAAAAGCAAAAAAGGAATTTTAATTTCGCAAGTTTGTCAAAACTGCTGCTAAAACTTCATCTAGTTAATTTGAACCAGGTGTATGTATTTTTGAGTTTCATGAGTGAAATGGATCCTTTTGATAAGTAATTTTTTTTCCCACTAAATTGGCTGAAATGTAGAGTTTCTCTCTTAATGCAGAAACAATCAAAAGTAAAAGCACTTCATTTTTTATTAAGTTTTAGCTTTATAGCTGTCAAGTTTTTGGGTTATCATTGTCATTCTCCTGTTTGGGAGTTTTTAAGATGCACCGCACAAGTTTTAAAAGTTAGATATAATGGTTTATTTGTTTGTTGTTTCCACCGTATAGTACATGTCCTTATTATTGCCTGTCATGTAAAATGAGTGGTGCTCCATTTACTGTAGTTGGCTCTAAAGGCTCCATTAGTCAGTTCATAAAAAAGTGATTTGGGTCAAATTCTTCAGGTTGCACATGGGTATGAAAGGCTGTGTTCTCACCTGGCTGCTTTGTTTAGTCTCTGCCACAGTGAGAGAACAGGAGCAACAGTTTTCTGAAGATGGATCTCAAAAGATCAAGCATAGTGTATTTCAAACTCCATTACAGATTTCACACAAAAGTTAGAAAATAAAACTTTAGTGGACAGGAAGGATCAAATTGTCTGAATGACTGGTGACAGAATAAGACAAGAGAAAATATTTTTGAAGCTTTTAACAAGGAGGTAATAGTGTAATAGTGTAATGGTACATAACTGTCTTAAGTGTGGGTTAGTAAACTACATTAAACTTAGTTAACCCAGAAGTTTGAATAGGGTATAAAAAGTCAACAATATAACACTGTGTGAACACATGTTTACACACTGGAAATGTTTAATAACCTTCATTTGTATATCTGTATGTTTTATGTAGTCCTATAAGGCTATTACCATGTTACAAATGTTTCACAGGTATTATTTATTAATGTGACCTTCTGGATCCAGAGATGTTTTCAACATCTATCTAACTCCTGCAAATCATGCTTCGCAATAATGTTAGCAAATAGCAGTAACATGCATTATAATTCCCTCTGCAGTCTGAGCAATGAGCACTGGTGTTTTGCTTCTCTTCATTATCTCTAGATGACTGACTTTAATAATCCATTCCTCTTACTCCCTGTGAAATTCAGCAGGCAGCTGGGTAGCCGTAAGCTTGCATGAGACCCATGGGAGGTTATCAGGAAATCATAAAATAAGAGACAAGCCACCCCCTGAGAGGAAATAAGCAATACACTGTCTCAACAAATAAACAGAGGGGCTTCAGCTCAGACAGAGAAAAAAATAACTCAACCCAAACATTCACATTTGACAACTTGTGAAAGATAAATTCTAGAAGCCACATAAAGTATTTTCATTATAATCGCAGTTTTCTCACAAAGTCATCCTTAGAGACAAATGGACTAACACCGACATCCAGGTAGGTATCAGTCTACTAAAAGTGCCTCACATTTCTGCGTAAACAAGGCTTTAAGTCTTAACAAGAACGTGTCACACATTTATGTTGCTCTCTGGAGGATATCAAGGGTCTCATTCTTATTTTGCTGCATGGTAATGGAGTCTGTAGGCTAACAGCCTCACGTGGAAAGCACACAGAAGGAGCCACTTGCTTCAAATGAGTCATTAAGATATGTAAATCACAGATTATGTTAAACACACAAGATGAGAGGGGAAATAGGATAGGAGGAGAAATGTGCGACCAAGCCAGATTTCTGTGGATTGAGTATTCGGGCCTCCTGAGAGTTTAGATCACAGAGAACCGAGGTGGGGCATAGGTGAGGAACCAACAGGGTTGGAATGTGGAGTCCAACGGTGCAAATTATGTAAAAGGGAAGGAGAAAATGGGCAAAGTGGTAGAGAGGAGATACAAGATATGATAGCTCATGGGCAAGAGATGGAAGCCATGTTATTGACCTCTAACCCCTGTGGTTTCCCTCAGGCTGTGTGGGTTTGTGTAAATGTGTGTGTTTTACTTTAGCCTTCAGCTATACTCCAGACCTCCCGATGCTCAGAACACCACAGGCTTTAGATCAAAGAGCAACGAGCGTGGTTTGCCTTCAAATGGGTTACCAGTAGTCTATGGGGTCACACACGCAAGTCCACACTTCTTCGCTTTTATTAACTGAAATATGCATGCGTGTACAGACATAAGGTAACCATTGCAACAACATTCACACAAAAGAAAATTTTCACCACTGTGCTGTGGTCAACCAATTGTCCTGATTAACGATGCCTTTTATTGTCTCTCCCTTCCCTCTGATAACAGTGAAGCAGTGCAACAAAAGGATATACTTAGAGTCTTCTGCATTGCTATTAAGCAAAAGCTCTGTGGCTGAAATTGTTAAAAGATGTGCAGTTTTTCCAAAATGCTTAGTGGTTCTGTTTTTATCACTTTGCTCATTGTTGACATTTGAAGCTGATCTTACAGTATTCATTGTGAGAAAAAGAAGACAACTGTACACTGCTTTAAGCTCAAAAGGCTTCCCACACATTTAAACATCAAGGAAATAGCTAAACTACCTGAAATTTCAGCACAATTCTTTATGTACATGCATTGGTTTGTGATGGGTAACATTGACATGGTACAGCTGTTCTTTTATTACATCAATCAGACAGACGCTGACAAATGAGATGCCTCAGTTAGTGTTTTTTTTTATTTCAAAATGAGGAAAAATGCAATAAATTACAAGTCGCTACTTCACAATTTGCTACAAAGACTTTCATAAAGACTGTAATACTATACTTAATAAGAATAAGTGGACAATAGCCATGGGCATAGTTTTCTTCTGTTGTGGAACCATTCAAGAGGAAATGTGTTTATCTGTTTGACTCTTAAATTCTGATTTTAAAAGTATTTAAATCTTTACACATTCCCTTGGTTGTTTTCTTTCACATTTAAGTTTTTTAGTACATGAAATAAATATAAAGTGTAGACAAAAATGAAATGAATAAATAAAAGCAAGGAGTTTTGAAATTTTTATTTAATTTATGAAGCCTCAATATTCTGGGTCTGGCCCCAGCCTGACAGGCCTTGGTGCATTTATTGGCCTTGGGGGGCCTTAAGTCCGTGGAGATGTGGATTTATTAAGCCTCCCTCCTCTGTTGGGTCTCAGGGAATGGGCTATTTGGATCAGCAGGGGAGATGACTCCCTGGCATTGCCAACTTGTCCCCCAGTCCTTTCCTTTCCACATCCTTTTAAGAATTTCAGCCCTATGCTTCTTGGAAGAATCATTTTATTTAGGCCTAAATGGTGATGGTGTTAGCGTTAGGGTTTGTTATGAATGGCTTGGTGAACACTACATCTCAGTTAGATTTAAAGTCTTCATTTGTTTACTCTAAAAGCTTAATTTTATTTTTCTAAGCTATTTACAGGTGGATGTGCAGGTGTACTTTGGAATATTTTCCTGTTGCATTGCCTAAAATACTTAAAATCAAGGTCATAAACTGATTACCAGACATTCTTATTTTAGAATATTTAGGAGGTAGCACATTTTATGGTTCTGTACATCAGTGTACAGCGAGAATAAGACACTGTTTTGTCTTAAGAGCTATTTTATGAATATGCAATTGGGAAAACAAGTATTTTGTGTTTTCCCATTTGCAAAGCACATAGAAGTCTTCAGGCACACTTCAACAGTGAGTGATGAAATCTAAAAGAAAAAATCCAGAAAGACATACAATAGAGTAAAAGTGACAAACTACACAAGTGAACAATATTAATTCAGTTCAAAAAGGATAAAAAATAACATATCCAGTTAGTCACAGTAAGAGATACAGGGCTACACTGAAAAACAGGCCAAGCTCCAGCAAACAAAGGTGTTGATGGCAGCAGTCCAGCTGACATCTCTCTCCAGGATGGAGCCACAGCAAACAGGAACAGACCTGACAAAGCTACTGTGATGAGAAATAAAAACAAAGAGCAAAAAATTAGACGTTAAACTTACAAATACTGCAGAATGGGACAATAGGAATCGAATGAAGCAGATAACATGATGAAAAGTGGTCCCTATGTCCTCCAGAAGTCTAATCCTATAGCAGCATAACTATAGAAATAGCTCAGGATAACCTAACTATTCTGGATTAGGTCTGAGTGAGGTAGAGCCATAATAGGACCAAGGTAGAGCTAATATGTAAGAGCAAAGCAATATACCTTTGAACGGGAAACTACTCAACGTTTACCTTGCTTACTGTTTTTCACATTTGGATTAATAATTTATCTCCTTTTCCAGCCAGTTGATTTTGAGATGAACCGTGCCTTCATGCTCACAGTGGTGGTGTCTAACCAGGCCCACCTGGCCAGTGGGATCCAGTCTTCCCTTCAGTCAACTGCTGGTGTCACCATATCTGTGAAGGATGTCAACGAGCCACCTTATTTCCCCACCAACCCTAAACAGATCCGATTTGAGGAAGGTGTTCCCACTGGCACCAGCCTGACTACTTTCTCAGCTTCAGATCCTGACAGACTCCAGATGCAACAGATAATCAGGTACAGCAAGCACAATGTATTATGCCACTGTTTCTTTTCTTTCTTGGCAGAGATTATTCTAAGTTTCTGTTATCTTAACACATTTCAAACTCTTATATAATGTTCTCCAAGAACATGCAGTATGTAAATATCACACTGTTAACATACAGTGACTGAAAAAACGTAGTGGATAGTAGCTTGCTAATACTAAGAGGTCAATTGGCAGGTACTGGTATTGGCTGTACCCATCATTTTGAACCTTATTTTCTTAAGTATAGAATAGTATATGATTTTATGCAGCATAATTATTTAGGGCCTAATCTTCAGAAGGTTATACCTGTCTTTAAACATGTGCAAATATGTGTGTGCGCCTTCATCAATAGGCAGACCGTATTCTAATGATCAAACCACCAAATTAATGGGTAGATAAAGGATATACAATTGTAAACATTTGCCATTGCCACAGTTTTTGCCTTTTTATTTGCATTCTTTTCATAGCACTTTGAGATAGGCTACATGGTGCACTATATTTGTTTCTTTCTGATGTCATTATTGCCTCCCTCTCTATGGCTTGGAACCTCATCTTTCTTTTACTGCCCCCCTCAATCTGCCAGTTGAAGTTGCAATCTGCTCATTTTAATTAGCTTAACCAAATCAGTTTTACGTCTTAACATTTGTACTGCAATCTTTGTAGCCTTTGTCACCTACAAAATGTCCATGTGTTGCACATATTAAACAAATTTACTTGCAATTGAGTGCCTGTTATTTTGAATCTTTGAATATCTGGCCCTTTAGTGCACATACTCACTAAACAAGAGAAAGGTATCATAGCAGGTGGACTGAAGTGGAGGGAGTAAAGATTAAAGCAGATTCAAACTCATACAATGGGCTACAGTCACTGGCAGTATTCTATGTCTTCAATCGGCTTCTGATATCAAACATGATTAAACTGTAAAAACATCCAGTAGACCCTGTGTTTTCAATGTCTAGCTGTCAGTTCAACTTCTTGGCTAGCTATGCTGTGCCCCTTAGAGAAAAGTACTCTATTAATAACACTCTGAAAGGATGAAGAGATTTAGATCATGATGCATTTGCAAAACTCACACTTTATTACACGCATATAGAATACAGTTAGTGTATTGGGATAATTGAAAATAGGAAATGAGAAATATGCAATCAAGACCCTAACATGGATGTTCAGTTTGGGATTAATGCCACCTCACACTTCGCTTCTAATTTTCTTTGGGGGAACATATCTAAACAAATTTTTCAGTTAATTTCACAGCAGATGAGAGTAAATTGGGTGTACATTATATGTTTGGAAGACACTAAAGCCACCGGCTGGGCCTTCTTCCCCTCTGTTTGACTTTTTATTCCTCTTTCTTTCTCTTTTTTTTTTTGCTCTCTTTTTAATTTGCTTTAAAGTAACATTCAAATAAAACTGGGCTTTTTACAATTATGTTGTGGTCTTCCATTGTCACTTTTTTTTTCTTCTTGTACACAAGGTAAAAGGGACAAGGGTGGACAATCTGAATTCACTTGGGTAGAATCTCCATCAATTCTACTGATTTGCACCATTTCTATCCTCTTTATGTGAATGCTAGGATATGAATCATCTGTATTGTTTTGAGGAATTGGTTTATTTCTTCTTATTCATAAAAAAGCAAGCATACTGTTTTCTAAATTGTGTGCAAATACCCACAAATCATGGACACATTTTACCTTCCAAAGTACAAAAATGAGCTGATGGCACCATTATACATTTACAAAACATATTTATCAAAATTGCTCCAACTGAGTTTAAATCACAGTTTTGATCAATCAGTTAAATGAATGATCACAAAATAGCACATAAAAAATTGGTGTTTTGAATTCCTTTTGCTTTTATTTTTCACAATTTTTGCATGTATACATGCCACAATTGATGTAATGTAAATCATTGCATGACACCTTTTATCTCTAAAAATCAAACTTTTAATGTTGTTTTTTTCAATTTAATTTTGAACTGATTGAGGTAAACACATCCAAATATAAAATGGTGACAATGTAATAAAAACAGCATCAGAAATGTTTCTTATTCTATGTTTTTCACAAATAAAAAGCAGTTCTGTTAAATTCAACCAATATTTTTTAACACTTGCAAATTATACCCTATTTTGGATTTTAAGTAGAGATAATCAAATTGAACCTTTAAAAAGTGAGAAATCATAGTGTACTGTCAATAGGAAGCATCAAAGTTACAGCTATTTTCAGTGTTATTAGGAAGTTCTGATTAGCACTTCTTGGTTTTTCTAATCATTACAAATTACACAACTGTCTTCTATGTCAATGCCTTTAATCACTTTTGTACCTCACATTAGTCGCTGTGTCCTATTTTAGAAAATGCAGCACAAAAAAAAACTTTTTTGTACTGATGTAAAAAAAAAGTGTTTTCTGGAAGCGTGATGATTTTTTGAATACCAAACTGTTTCAATTTTGCAGTGGGACATAAGGCCCAATTTATTTCATTCTACAGAGTAAGAGATTCAAAAAATATATATACTCAGGTGATAAAATAAAAGTACTTATCACAAAACCCAGGCTTTATTATAACTGCTTGGACTCTGTTCACCAGATGAGGCAACTTAAAGTGGATGGAGTATATAAAGAAAAAGTTCACTATATTCACTAAGGACAATCACAAAACCTCTGGCCAGATCCTGTTAGAACACCTAACATATGATCTATAAACTCATACATTCTTGTAATTTAACAAAAAAGGCAAAGTATTGAATCACAAAGGTTTTTTTCAAACAAAGGGGATGACTTTATAACATACATGGTAGGAATGCTTTAAAGGAGGCCAGGTATTAAATAAAAAAAAACTACAGCATAATCTGAAAGTCAAACTTGAGGTGAAAACGGCTTGAGGGAGTACTGAGGGCTGGCAGGCAGAAACAAACGCTGGACAGTGCGCTAACGCTAGGTCAAGGTTTTAACTTGACGGGTGCTTATCAAAGACAGGACATACTGAAGTGTCCCATTGTGATTCATCCAGAGAGAGATGAAGAGAAAGAGAGAGAGAGAGAGAGAGAGAGAGAGAGAGAGAGAGAGAGAGAGAGAGAGAGAGAGAGAGAGAGAGAG
>JAUZNJ010037859.1:0-11302 GCA_034780135.1 Jordanella pulchra | reverse complement strand
AGATTGTGCAAAGAAGAACGGTCAAAGATCCCTCTCTGTGTTCTCCAATCCTGTGAAATGTTATAGGAGGAGATTAACTGCTGTCTTGTTGGCAAAGGGGGGCTGTACAAAGTATTAAGACCAGGGGTGCCAAAAATTGTGGGACAAATACTTATATAAAAGTATAAAAGGTTGGATTTTTCTCTTTTTTTGCATTTGGGTTCTTTGTTGTTTAAAAGAAAAGGAGAATTTTTGAAGTCTTCGACCACATCTTTAACAGGGGTGCCAATAATTGCGGAGGAGATATATATATATTTATATACACTGTATATATATATATATATATATATATATAGATATGTATATATATATACATATCTATATATGTATATATATAGATATGTATATATATATATACATATCTATATATATATAGATATAGATATGTATATATATATATGTATAAAACAATCCAAAGCCTTACTCTAACCATCAGCCTCATTCTGATGGACTCTTTTTGGTTGGACCTTCACATACAGTATCAAAGATTTACCCGATTATTTCTAAGTGACTGAATGTTAATTAGAGCCAGCCTCTCTGAGATTAAGTTGCTTATCTTGCCACTTGTATGACAAGAAAATATGTATTCAAAATCCATAGTAATATATTTATTATTATCCATGACATGGTGTTTTCACACACAAAAAAAATTATACCTGGTCGACCTTAGCGGCACCCCGGGGTGCAGGCAGCAGAGCATTATGTGTCTGTTTGTCGGAGCACAACTCTCGCTTCTACTATGATTTCCTGCACAAGGCCTGCAAGACGCTATGACCCATCTGGTCTAAGCATGGGCCGGTATGAGATTCTAATGTTTGATAACTTTGAGGAAAAATACAACTCTCAAGGTTCTAAGCATATTTGGACTGAAATCCTAAACAAAAATTAATTAACTAATCGCTTTTATTTAAAACAGAAGTATATATTGACTATTCTCGTTATTAAAACCTTATCCCTTATTTCTATTTATTATTATTTTGACACAGACCTGAGCAAAAAAATTACAATGAAACATAATAAAATTTGATAATCTTTATCAAGGGCTTATTGTATAGAATATACAGTAGATATCAGTAAGCGGGCTAATTATTCAGACTATCTGCTTGGTTAGCTCGCCTGCTTTAGCTAGTAAAGTATTTTTACTGTAGCGAGAGTAATGAACACTTCTGTGGTTTCCACAGCATGATTGTCCTCGTTTTTTGCCAACAAGAAATATTCCCAAACAGCTGAATTTGTCTTTTTTGTAAGCAAGGCAAAAGTGTGGTTCCAGCCAGAGAACATGATGGTGGAAAAAAATTTTGCAGTTTTAAAAGCTGAACTTTTTAAAACCTTGATACTGGTAACTGGTCCTTGCCCAGGCTGAACAAGCGTCAGGAGAATGAATGTTTGCAAGTGATTTATAGAGCCTAGGATAGTATTTTTTTCCCTCACCTGATGCCTCATTGCAGAGCTTTGCCACCTACGCATTGTGGCACATACAACTTGCAGGACTTGGCCCTTTGATTAGCCTTCTTCTGCACGGTTCTGCATTTACAAGCTTTCCAGATTGTAACACAAGACATGCTGAATGTAGTACGTGCTGTGTTCTGAGCCTAAGAACATGGGCTTCAACAACGCAACATCCAGATGTACTCAACGGGAACCACCACACTTAAACTCGCCGAACGAAAGAGATAAACCAAGGGAAGCGTCTTCTTATTTATCTGAACTCACAGGTACTTTACCTTCGCCTATATACTGTAAATAAAGGTGTATCGCAGAGCAGATGTAATATCTGAGAAAATGCTGAAAAAATTTCAGAGGTATTAAGTTAAACAATATGTTTGTACTGTACATAGTTTGTGTTTGAGTGAACTTTTTTTCTGATACAACAAAAGCACTAAGTTATATGCTAACCAATGAGGTTTGGCTTTTGAGTTTTTTTGTTTTCTCTGTCATTGGATAGTCTTGCAAAATGGATGCCACTATAAGGACATTTTCTAATGCTGTAGTTCAGAAAAAATAGAAAAATTTTGAAAAAATGATTAATACTTGACATATTTACTTCTTGATACTTAGGTACAAACGCAACTGGCATCTATGCAATATTTACACCTTTTTGAAAATTAGTTTACAGAGATGAACCAAATGTAGAAATAATGTTACTGTTTTTAAAGGTTAAAATCAAAAATGTTTGCTGTTTGTAAAAAAAGTTTTGTTCTCCAAATTTGAAACGAAAGGATTTTTTTTTTTGGCTTTTTTTTTCTCCTCTTTTTCTTTTTGCTAATGAACTCTTTTGGGTGTTTTGAGCAGTGTTTTGCATTTTGGAAAATGTTTTTATTCAGCATCATAAAAGGTTACAAAATGGGCTATGGCATCCCGTGCTGTGTCTTCATTGTAAATATTTCATATCATGCACATCGTGATGCTAATGAGATGATAATTTAAACTTAGCTTATTGCTTTAGATTGTATTGATTCTTTATAGATACATGCAATAAATGATATTTAAGAAAACTGAAAACTAACATGTCTTTTTTACACCTGGATGCTCAGAAAAGATCTCTTTTATAAAAGCCAAATCCATTTCCTATTAAAACACACAGTGAGTCAAATGAAGTATAAGTTGTTTTCTCACTCTGGTCAAATTGCAGCCTTGACATTGGATGCAGAGTTTATGTAGCTTTAGCTGCAGCATTAGCGCTGTTATTGTTTTTTTGCGTAGTTGTTCCCACCCCCAGCCATACCAACCAAACCACCATGATGAAAAGAACCAAAAATAAATAAATGCCACATTGATAACATATTTTCACCCTCAGTCATTTGCCTTTAAATCATCCATTCTTCCAGATTAATTATTTTGTAAAAACAGTAAATATCTGGTCCCAGAATACTTTGCTTGAATTGTGGTTCCAGGTTTTATGTGCTTATTCTTCCTAGTAGAATTGTCATAACTACTGAAGACTTTCACAAGATAAAAATAGCAACCTCTGCATGGTGTTTTTTTAAGACCAAAAAAATTAAAATATTAAATAACTTATTAATACTTTATTGTTGTTAATTTAGCCTTTTTTATGAATTAAAATCTTTGAATCACATTTAAATCTTTTGTGATGAAAAACACATTTAACTGCAATTACAATTCATCATGTAATTGTTTCCAACTTTTTTTTAGACATTTAGGAACAAAAATGACAGAACATGTTTTTAACAAAAAGGCTCAGGCTCAGTCAGACTGAGGGGACAGCATCTGTTAACATGTGTTTCCCAGTCTTGTTACAGGTTCTTAGTTACATTGAGCTTTTGATATTGACTGGACAATTTGAAGGACATCAGCATCTTTGATCTAAGCCATTCCACTAGCTTCAGCTGTATGTTAGGGATGGATGTTCTGCTGAAAGCTGATCTTCCACTTCAGTCTCAAGTCTTTAGCCTCAATCAGGTTTCTGTCCATGACCGTACTATATTTAGGCTTATCCACATTCCCATCAGATTCCCATATTTTCTATCACTGCCGAAGAAAGCATGGCCGCAGCATGATACCACACTGTGAGAATGGTGTAGATCAGGAGCCTGCAACCTGCGGCTCTTTGTACCCTATACAATGGCTCTTAATAGTGGCTAAAAATCATAAAGAAACAACTAATACTTTTGAATATAGTATATTAGCAATTCTTAGATGCTTTAGGGAATGTTTGAATTCAGTTTTCGCAACAAAATGACTTAAAGAACCAGGAATATGTTCTTAGTTCTCTATTTCTTCTAAGCCCAGAAAATGTTCATTTTTTACATAAAGTATTATCCTATAGAACATAATCGATGTTTTCCCTTTATTAAATGTTTGTTTTGGTCCTTGTTTCAACCCTTTAAAGGCCAAACCATAATATTCTAATTATTTTATATTCGTTTTTTTTATAGTTGTCATTGAACATTCAGACAAATGAATAAAAAGCATTGATTTTCAATATTAAATTAGAGAAGTTATTGGTGATATATTGGGCATTTCCGTGCAATTTGTTATGGATTTTCTGTTAACTACATGTGTCTGATTGTATAAATTAGGTTTTCCAGGAACGAAAATGTCACACAGATTATTTGATTAAAGGTTATAAACTAAAATTACAAATAAACGGTTTGTTGTTTAATAAAATGACAACAGCTTTCCTATTGAAGATGTTTAACAAAAGTAGTAAGTTGTGTTTTATTTAAAGTCAGGTGATATTTGTGGCTCTAAATGACTTGTATTTAGCTGGGCTCGGGGTAAAATGGCTCTTTGGATTTGAAAGGTTGTAGACCCCTGGTTCAGACTGTTCCAGACCTTGCTAATTTTAACTAATAAGCTAGCATGGACATCCCAGCTGTCTCTCTGATAGATGCACGTCTGTCAGTTTTGACGTACAGCTGTACCATACTTCCCAGTTCTTTCCAGTTTTAGATAACAGCAGAGCTCAGGGAGTTTCTCCACAATTGATTCCCTGCTCTGTCGGCTGTGCTTGTTCGTCTGTTCTCTAACAAACCTCTGAGACATTCACAGAACAGCTGCATTTACACTGAGATTAAATAACACAGGATGACTTAATGGTTGACTTTTAAAGGGGAATCAACACAAAGGCACTCTATGTTTTATGAAGATAAAACAAAAAAGAGAAATTCTTTTCAGAGTTTTTGTTTAACATCCTTTTTTTTCCTTTAATAACATTCACCCCTTTATGTTGAGCTAGCACTTTCAACAAAACATGTCAAAATTTTGCAGATGCAGCAAGTAGAAATTCAAGCAAGAAAATTCAAAAGGATTATGAATTCTATTGTGAGCTTTTGACATGGGTTGAAAATTGCATATTTGTCCTTGAAGTATGGGATCTGTTGTGAAGAGGTCGTTTGGAACAGCTGGAAAAAGACGGGTCGAGATGTGTGAACTGACTGAAGGTGCAGAAGGTATTGAATGATAGCCCTGGGGTGGATGACATACATTAGGCAGATGTCCCAGAAGAACAGATAGAGCCCAGAGGGCTAATGTGAGCATAGAATCATTGAAAGTAAAAAAATATATATATTTATTTTGTGTGAAACAATAACTGTGAATAAATCATTTTGCTGCTCATGTTTCAGTAAAGATTGTTTTCTCCTTTCAAAATATATGATGGAATAGAAAATGTTTCTTTCTTTTTTGATTGGTCTCCTGTTCTTTACTTCAGGAGTAGCTTGTTTGCTGATTGGCTGATACCTTTACTGCTTTATGTTGACGGAGTCAAATATGAAAGATATAAGGTACCTTACCTTAGAACTTAAACAAAAGCATTGTTGATAAGACCATGCAAATCGCAATTTCAGTATTGATATGTATGTAAACCCGTTGAACTTCATTGTGTGAGAATAGCGTCTGTGTGTCTGCGAGTGCACGGGTCTCTGTATCCATTTACACAAGTGAGCATATGTGTTATCTGGGGTTTGTGGGGGGTGGGTTGGGGTAGATGTAAGAGAGAGGTCCAGATGAGTAGCACAAAGTAGCCTATGGCCCCCAGGGAGTCATCTCACTAGTGGACAGGGACTTACAGTGGTTCCAAAGGAAATTGTATGCTTCCGGAAAAGCTGTCTGGGGCACCACATTAGTAGCTGAATGTATCCGTCCGTGTGTGTGTGTGTGTGGGTGTGTGCCTTTTTTTAAAAGCCAACAGGCTGTGTGGCCATTTGTGGATGTAAGTGTCCTGTTCCCCACAAACTCCACTCTCTATCCCCACCGTCCAATCAAAACAGGCAGGGTATAGTTGTCTTGAGAGACAAATAATAGTTGACATATTTCCTGCATGATACTAGGTTTGGTCTGTGCGTTACATAAGTCTTCTGGTTTGGCTTTTTGTTTCATTTAAATGTTTCAAATGTTAAACCTGAACACATTTTTGAATGTTTGTCAAATGACATTACCATTTATGAGAAAACAAAACACATATTAACTGCCAGCTTTTTGATTTGTGAATTACCTGTATCTAACCCTAACTTTTGGAAAGCTGGGGTCAGTTTCACCAGCTGTAGACAGGTAACATTACTGTGTAACCTGCACTATGAAGAACTCACTTGAATCTGTTAGACATCCCTATATTCTGGTATGTAAATTGACTTTGGAGCTGTTGATGTTGGCTGTTTTTTGTTAGGTGAGAACATTGCTTTGTTAAATCCAAATATTTGCTCGGTTGATCAAGATTTACCTAATTTAATAAAAGAACTTTGTTGTTTCCTGAGACCTAAGACCTAATAAGTTTTTTCTTAAGACTTAGAACAAAGAATTTTCCCAAGATCTCAGGATGTTTCCTAAAACCTGAAAGCTTTTTTTTTGTGAAGCCTAAGCTCTAAAAGCCTTTTTTTTCTAATACATGATAATTTACATCCTGAGACCTGAGGATGTCCAAACATTTATACCTTACTTGGGCTCCAAGATATATTTGTCAAAAGTAAAATTTTGTCATTAAATTTTACTGTTTCTCACTTTTTTTAAAAATACATTTAGAAAAAGTATGACAATTATGGGCAAATTATGAATTTGTGAAACATGATGATGCCCAAAACAAAATTATTAGGCTCAGAAAATGATTTTCTAAGCTGACTTGCTAGTCTTTAGCTTACAGCAGACACCAGATGTCACATTTAGGTGACATCTCCCAGCCCTGGGAATAAAGTATTTTTTGGTTTATTTTCTCTCTGTGACACATTAAAAATCTCTGCATTCCAACTGTTAATAGATTGGACTTTACAAGAAACACAAATATACTCTACAGGAAGGACTACAGCTGTCTCTGATTAGGTAGGAAGCAGATGTCATTTAAGATCTACACAAAGATGTTCTGGACGTTGTATAAGTCTGGTGGCATTCAGGATCGTATATGCTGTTGGAAACTGAGGCAGCAGACTGTGAGAAGTGAGCATCAGATCGAAGAAACTGGAGTATTTGATTCCACTGTCACAGAGGAGGATGTTTCCCAAGAAACAATAGTAAATAATTGTCTTCATAACCTTTGTAGACAACCTGCTTACAAGATGTGCTGGGCTTTGCAAGTTTGATTTCAGCAAAATTCTGATTCTGCTGAGATGTATCAAAGAGCTGCACAACAAATCATTTTCATTAGATTAAGTTGGGAATTTTTCTTTACCTGCCTGTATTATGCTACTGCAATGTACTTTTCTCTGTGCATTTTCTTTTGTCATGTTCTATTCATGTACAGCATTCTGAAGGCAAAGCAAGAGAAAGCAAGTTTTTTTTTATATAGCATATTTCAGTAGTACAAAAATTGAAAAGTGCCATACATGAAATAAAAAAAGAGTACATTGTAGTGGCATAAAGGCAACACAAATAATTAAAATGAATACAAAATAAATAATAAAAATAATATGATTTTTTAAAAAGAAAAAAGGTAAAATTATTGATAAAACAATGAAAAGAAAAGCTGGACCTGAAACTTAGCTAATTATGTTTAGATAGTATAGTCAAAGGCAACTGTAAACAAACAGGTTTTGAATCTCAATTCAACATAACTTAGGGTTGCTTTTACAGTTTTCTGGAAATGTATTCTAGATTAAGAGAGCATTAGAACTGAAAGATGTTTTTACATGCTTGGTTCCGACTCTGGGTATGCATAGTGTCATAATGGGTTTTTAGATATAGCTCAAATGCAGAACACCACAGGAGACAAAAAAAGTTTTAAAGGTTTTTTGATGGAACTAACAGAAACTTATCAGAATCTTGTCTGTCCAAATTCCTCTTACCACTGCTGTGCCATGATTATCAAATATAAGCAAAGTTGTTTTGGTTTGTTAGATCAGACGTGACCGGCGTGTTGTTGTGACTTATGTAAGTTGTGCTCAGTGATATGACGAAAATTAGCGGGTCGACCAGGGTTGGATGTTCCCACTGTATGCTATCGGAGATGAGCCGTTTGAAAGCGATTATAACCTGGGTTGCTTGCTGAGTCGATTGATGTGGATCAGGGAGCTGTTCTCACTCCCACCAAAGACTAATTGTTTGTGGATTTAAACAAGGGTTTGGCCAATGGGAAAGAGATATAACAGAAGTATTTTAAGGTCTATTCTCTGAGATACGGAAAGTCACTTCGACTTTAGAACTGGGCTGAGTTGCTCCACTTAGTTTTAGAGAGGATGTAGGCAGCAGCATTCTAGATCAGTTTTAGCTGTCTGATCGACTTTTTAGGCAGACATTTTAAGAATCCATTGCAGTGATTAATTCTACTTAAGATGGACTCATTAATTACCTTTTAAAGGTCCTGCTGAGACATTAGTCCTATAATCCTGAAGACTTTGGGTAATAGAAGGCTGACTTTGTCTATACTGTCTTTATGAGCCTCTAACGTTTCAGGTATGAGTCACTACCACGGATTTCAAACCTGACTGGTGGTTTCTGGCTACATGTTTTTACACTCTTTCTTAAATCGTCTTATTACTGAAAAACAAATACATTTGCTTTAGCCACCAGCTTGTAAAACTCTGCTTTTTATCTGCACACATATAAAATGCTCATTTCTGATGTGATTAATTGCTTAAGTAAAAAAGATAAATATAGATATTTTTGATGTTATACTACCAGTATTTCCATATAGTTTTAGCAACTTGCTGTAAATTAAATTGGCTTATTTTCTCAGGAAAACTACATATAACTTGATTCAACAAAACATCGATGTTCATCTGGACTGAAAAAAAAACATGCAAACACAACACATGCTGCAAATCTTGGTGGCAAAAAATCAAGAAATAGTTAAACAGAAATCTGTACAAAGTTTGAGTTGCAGTTCCCCGCATAGGACAAAGAAAATATTGAAAAAGTATTTTTGATCAGACAGCCAGATTGACAGAAAATTGAAATGTTGCCTTACATTCAAACACTCTATATCATGAGCACAGGGAAACATGGTGGTGGCAGCATCATGCTCTGGGGAAGCTGTTGTATAACAGTCACATGAAGGTCACCAAACTTAAAGGGAAGGATGGAGGAAGTTAAATCAAGGAAAATATTGGAATTAAACCTTTCAGAGTTTATTAATAATGCGTCTACAGTGTGGCAGCAATTCAGCTTAAAGCATCTTACTAACATCCAGAGCTATAATGGAATCATTGAGATCAAAGAATACTCATATTAACTCATGGTTCTTCAATGAAAAAAAAATGCATAAAACATATAAGCCATCTGAGTATATAAAAGCTGTACATGTTACAACAAATAAAATTATAACTGCTTGACTGATTTATCTCTAATAATGGACATCTCTTTAAATACTGCTTCATACCTGTGACTCCATGGTCAACGGTTATCTTCCTCTTCTCTTTTTTTGTCTTTACCATAACACACGCTGAGGCGTGTTTACATTGTTGTATCATACACTCTGCATTTTATAACTGGTCAGTAAAACTAGAGTAAACAAAGTAAGCACCTCCCACATGCTGTTTCAATCCCCCAAATATATAACGTGGCGCTTTAGCTTCTAAGATGAGCATGAGCAATAAACTAGGCTAATGTAATGCATTAAAAGAAGGCAAGTTTGTGGTATAAAGTCAAAGGTAACAGACAAAGATGAAAGCAGGGATTCAGGGTTTAAAATTAACGTTCTGGATGAGATGATGAAGAAATTTCAGTTGGGTCAGATCCAGCATGTGCAACAGGGTGTGTTTTAAGTGCACATCCCTCACTTGGTGTGGATGAATGTGTGCGCATGGTCAGCTTGTTCCAAAGGCATTCCCAGCTGTTTCCCAGGTAGTGTTCTCACGCTTTCTGTTCTTGTGCATCTCCTGTTTCTCATGCTGGCTGCTTTAACTGTAATTCCTACCAATATTACCCCCCAACAAACACAAACACACACCAACGCACACACACATCCCGCCTACCTGTTTATGTTGGAACTGGGTACATAAAGAAAACAAAACAAAAAACAAAACAAAACAAAAAACACCACACTCACTCAGAGAAACCCTCACACACCCCTTCCAGGAAATGATGATAGAGGGGCGGCCACAATAAAGACAGCTTTAAAAAACAAGCACTGACACACACAATGGTAGAGAAAATTAATGATGTGAGGTAAACAGGGGGAAACAGGAAGAATCAGCAGGTAAGGTTTAAAAAAAAACAGTAAGAAGGTTCAGGAACCAACAGGATGAACTCACACTCTACTCTGGCTCCACCCACTCTGTGTGACTCACATTTCACAGGTGGCATCAAACGTTTGTTTACTGCTGCAGGTCAGCTCAGGGAGTGTCTCTGCTGCCGAACATGTTTTCTCAAGCTCAGGTATAGCTTTTCATTACATCAGTGTTCCAGCAGATTTATTGCTGCTTTGTCGGCATCATCAAAGTGAGCGATGTGAAAAGACAGAAATGCTTTGACAAACATGTTCCGTAATGCATTACCTGTTTTGAGGCCCCCCTTATTTTGTCATAGTTTGGATGGTAAACAGGAAACAATCCGCTGAGCCACATAGCTCAAACATTAAATTAAGCTTCACTCCTTCAGCATTGGCTCACCATCCAAATAATTAATATCACTTTTTTCAATCACTTGCTACAGGTACTTAAAAAATATGTTTCTAGCATATGTTAAAGAACAGATCGCTGCCAGTTGATTACTCCACTACAGTTCTGGGATAGAATGGGAGAATAAGACCATGACATTTCCTAGTTGTTAAATATTCTACAGTCAACCGTTAGAGCTATTCTAACCAAGTGTAGGGGCTTCAGAAGTTGTATACTTTGCACCAACCTTCTGTCATAAATAGCTATAAACCTCTATTTGTCCGAAGAACTTCAAATTAGTTACAAAATAGTTCAAAGCTTCATGGTTTCATTGCCCTTCCCTCTTAGACCAGGCGATCCATGTGTAATTCAGCTTTCCTATGCTTTTATTTTCAGTTTCCCCATTTTCTTTTTAAACAAAACAGAAAAGAAAACAGCAAAAAAAAAAAAAAAAAAAAAAAAAAAAAAAAAAAACTTACCTTGGGACAAGATTTCAACACCCATTCTGTTTCAAGTCTTCTCTGGGTTTTTCCTAATTTTTGATAAAATAACTAGCTACTATATAATTAACTACTTTAAACAAATATCATTGCCTCTTGTATTGTCTTATTGGAACCTTTAAGGACAAGTTGCACACAGTGATGAGATATGATGCCAAGTCTGCATACTTACAGCTGTGGTCAAAAGTTTACATACACTTGTAAAAACATAATGTCATTGCTGTCTTGAGTTTCCAATAAGTTCTACAAGTCTTATTTTTCTGTGATAGAGTGATCGGA
>JAUZNJ010037858.1:0-11302 GCA_034780135.1 Jordanella pulchra | reverse complement strand
AGACGAAGCTACTATGATGACAAATTAAAAACAGAGAGCATAAAGTTAGAGGTTGCACTTACAAATACTGCAGAATGTGAGAATGGGGATCGAATGAAGCAGATAGAATGATGAAAAGAGTAAGATATGTGTAATTCATTCAGAATTATACACATTATTTTCGAGAGTTTGTGATTTCATAAATCTCGCAACGATTAATCTTGCTAGCTAGGTAATCTCTACACATTTTCTTTGTAAATATTCTTAATTTAAAGGATGTCCAGGCTTTTCTGACGTATGAACATGTTTGGGTCTAAACCATTATGTCTAATGTTTTCCTTAGGGAATCTGTAAGGCTCCTTATCACAGTTGAAAGAGGGTACACTACCTAATGTTGCTCTATTACATAAAATTACATAAAAATTACATTCGGTCTGCTCGTAACACATAAAAAACTGACACAGAATTTATACTTTTTCCAAACATTGTAGCTCTTTTATCTGTACATTGCTGCTGGATTTAGCTAATTTCATTTGTGTTGCAAACATTCTCAGATTTTTATACCCTTATTTAAACATCCAGTTTCGTCATTTGCAGTCACAACACAGATTTTGGAGGAAACGAGCTAAATTTGCTCTAATCCATCACAGGTTTTCCTGCACCTGCATGGTCAGGAACTTCCTCATGGGACTTGGCCTGTAAGACAGTGTTTCACATCCTCTAATGGGTGAATCATCTGCCAGGTGTGCCCTAGAAGCTTCTCTGCCACCTGGCCACTGGACAATGCATAAATGGTCTGAACTGTTTTATTGCTTAGCTAGACAGAGAGATACACCTGGGCCTGGCTGAATTAAATGCTTAATAGAGGAGGGAATCTTTTGTTTAGAGTGTTGACTCTTAATGGACTTGGATGAACATGAAATTGCACAAAGGATTGAGTTAAATTTGGCCAGTTTGCCTTCTTGTTGACCTTTTACCCACATAAAGAAACTCAGTTGCATTCTGCAACCTATTGGTCACTGATGATGTAAGTGATGGGGAGTTAACGTTTACCCAAGATTTGATCACTGATGAGAGTTAGAAAACAGCTGAAATTACTTAATGTGAAACAGAATGGAGCAAAAAGTAAACCCTTGAGGTCTCATCGTCTTCTTAATTAAAATTTTTTATCTAGAACAAACTAGCTGTGAAACTAACATGCCCTGTAGCACTGTAATGAAAGCAAATTCCTGCTGTGGAAGAACCATAAGCTGATGAAAGTTTACAGTATTGAAAGAAGAGATCATCACCCTATAGCATTTTATTTAAACAAATTCATGAAGTAGCTGCTTTACTTTATGTGTAATGTAGGAGTGTCTAAGAGGACGTGGCTCCACCAGTCTTTGTAAAGAGGTTCACTTTAAAAAGATCACCAGTCCATCACAGGGCATTTCCATAATTGTTGGCATGTATTTACAGATCCAGTTATGAGCTTGTCCACAATCTACCCTAGTGTCCAATACATGGTGATACACTATGTAGAATACATTTTGTTGGAAAAAATGTATACTAATACTTTAGTAGTAACCCATTAGGTTTGAATACCAAGTTGGTGTGCCTTTTATGGCAATATTAATGTCAGTTCTTCAAGGAAGAGTTTACATGCAGCTCTTCCTGAAGAGCATTTTTAAGGTCAGGCACTGATGTTATTATATGAGATAGCGTGGCTTGGGTTAGGGTTAAATTCTGTTGCATTCCACAGGTGTTCTGTCAGGTGGAAGTCAGTTCAGTATAGATCAGCCAAGTCTTTTTGTACTAAAATCGGCCTCATTGTGTCTAAGTAGGTCTCTTCTATGAAACAATGCGAAATGATATCATATGCAGAAGAAAAAAGTCTAAGCCCTCCATATTTTACCCAACAAACTGGCATTTCGTCTGACAACACCAGAAGTAAAAATAAGTAATTAAATCCAAATAGGCATTGAAAAATATGGGAAAAAACAAATAGACACATTAGTTTAGCCTATGTTGAAAGGTCTGTTCTATTTTTTAGCTTTGGACTTGTTTAATGGTTTCTGGGTTGTGTTTTATTTCATTTATTTGTACAAGTTGTTTTATGATTATTACTCAAAATAGTTTTTTTTTTATTTTGTGTGTTTTTTCACCACTTTATGAACACAAAACTAATCATTTTTTAAGGGTTAACAATAATGAAAAGGCTCAGATGACAACACACCTTTAGGCATACAGAGTGTGGTATTATTTATTCAGTGGACTATCTTTGCTATACTCCTAAAGCCAAAGCACAATTTAAGATGTTATGATATGAAATCAGTGTGTTACTTCATAGCACAGCTAATTATCAAACTCAAACTAAACATCTCATATTTACAATAATTAGAGTGTAATAATTGCAGTCATTTCATTTCATTACAGAGATGACATTACTGTAATTTTGCATTCATTTTTAACCTAATGGTTTCATCACACATCTCAAAATTAACACTGATCAAAAGCTTTAAAAGCCTTCCTATTCATAAATATCAATCTTATTTGAATAGTTTTGTTTGATATCACATTAATTGATTGTGTTTTTTTTTTGTTTCATTTACTAAATTCTATATATGATATATTTATTTTAATCAATTTTCAAACAACTCAATTATCAAATTATTTATTTAAGTATTCTGTGATTTTTTCTGCCCTAAAAGAAATCTGAGATGTTTGCTTTGTAAGCCAGGCATTGGTATTAAGGACTCAGAAACAGATAAAATAATGTGTTTAAGTCGAATGTAAATATTTTTTATTGATTTATTCTTGTTTTAACTCAATACAAATAAAAATACGGTTTGCACCATAGTTGCAGACACCGCTGCAGCTCCCAAGTGTCTTCTCTGAGTGGGCCAAGCCCCTGTCTGTGCTACATTACTTTTTACTTCTTGAGATTTAAACTGTAGCAGCAACACATAGTGTAACAGCTCCCTGGAGAGAACCAATGATTGCACTCCAGTGCGCGAGGTGATATTATGTTTAATGTGTCGCTTTAGTCCTTGAGGGGCCCCCAACATCTGGCGCGATTTTAATTCCTCAAATGCTCCCTCTTCTGAGTTTTTCACTTCTCCAGAAAGACACTGTCAAAGACTGAACAGGTCTTTGCCTTACAGTGGTTCTATTAAACATACAGGAACATATGACAGTCAGAAAATATTTGTCGTTTTAGAAACCTTAATGGTAGACAACAATAACTTGAATTGATTTTAAAAAAGGACGTTTTTAAATTATGTTTTTTGTTAAGAAAAACATCTAAAGACAAAGTAGGCCCTTTATGAAGAGAAAATGCCCCCTGAAGCTAACAGCTGGGTTTGTCACCCTCAGTGATAGCAACTGCAATGAAGAACTTGTGACAAATGGTATTAAGAGCCTGTTTAGGTTCATGCAACAGCATATGTCAGATTTAGGTCAATAATTTAACCCTGGTACTCCAGTATATTAATTTTGTTTTATTTCAAACTATCCAGAGGTTGGCTTTCTGTTATGCTTGGAATCATTATCCTGGTGTATCACCTAAGTTCACTTGGGCTGACAGCAATGCTACATTCAACTGACCTCCCACATGTGTTTGACTGTGGATATTATTCTGTTTTGTGTAAATGATGGACTGGTTTTACATCAGATGAAGCAAGGCCCACACTGTTAAATAGTGACACTTATGTTTAGGAGTATAAGTATCGGTGAATGTCATGTTGTCTTTTGGCAAATTACGTTCCCAAAACATGGCCACTCCTGGGAAGTTTATCCATATTTTACAGATTTGTTGAAAATGGCTACAATGGGACTTACAGAAGTTCCAAAAACAATGATGATTTTGTTAGCCTTTAAAGCCTTAAATATTTTAGCTACTTTGTATCTTTCTATGGGTCAGGAAACAATGTTTTAAATTAGAGATTATCTTGCCTACTTCATGTTGTCATTAAGGTTTTGCTTAAGGGATTTCTTGATTCTACAGGTATGGCAGTAATTGGATCTGGTGTGGTTAGAGAAATTAAACTCAGCTGACCACATATTTAGAGCAGTCTCTGGTAATGCGTGGTTTAACAAGGTAAGTTATTTTCCTTCACAGGGCCACATGGGTTTTTTTTCATAAGGAAATCATCATTCAAAAACTTAATTTTGCATTAACTCTGATTATCTTTGGCTGTTTGTTAAACTTTCTTTGATGATGTGCAACATTTAGGTGGGACTAAAACAAAGATATATGTAGTGGAATAAATATTGTTATACAGATTTATTTTTGGAGAAATCTTCACATGTTTCTTTCTGCAACTTTTACTTGGCGTCCTAAATACTTCCCCTGTAGACCCCTTGGCTGCCATCTCTTCGTTAGTTGCCCCTCATTAGAGGCCAGCTCTCTGCAGTAGGAGCCCATGCCGGAAACCAGGTTTGATTTGTTGATGTGAGTGTGCTGGGGCAGACTAGGGGCCAAGCATTAATATGTTCAAGACAATAGGCCATCACTAATCAGAGACCTCAAGGTTGCCATGAGGTTAATTGTAATGCAGGTGGCTCAAGGAGGAGGGGGCGAATAAGAAACGTCAACTCCTTTGCTGCCTCGGTGGCTATTGTGTTGTAACATTAAGCCCCGGGGCAAGGATTTGGCTTTCTCCCTCACTCTTCCCCTGGTTCTTCTCTAGCTTTTAATTTCTTATTATTCACTGATTCCTATTCAACCTCTGTGGGTTAAAAAAAAACCTTTTCGCCATGTGTCAAAAGAAATGTTAATATTGAGCCCGTCCTGGCTGTTGTGATGCATGGGTAACTATTGTGGCGCTCCACTGGTGATTCAGCAGTGTATTTGCCATTCACTGAAACACTCGTGTTGCATCATTATTTGCTTAAACTGACAGAAACAGCAGAGGCAGCTTGCTTTTGTGTCCGTAAAAAAAGACCATCTCCAAACAAGAGCCGGGTCATGAATGCATGAAGGAGTTGCTTTTCTGTTGTGGGTTTTGTTGTTTCCTCCAAATAGTTGTCTCCTAGATAGGATTTTTTTATGTACTTTTTACCCTTTAAAGTATATACAATAAAATAAAAATTTCATAGAAAAGTAATTTATTATGAAACTATATGTAATCTCTCTTTATGTTAGAGGACAACATGGATTTTTTTATTATACAGTAGAATAGAAATACCAAATATTTAAACACAATGATAAAATTTAAGTATGCCTTTGGCAAAGTGAATAGGCTTAGAGTTACGTATGATGACTTAATACAAGCAACAAATTTTAAAAGAAATACACTATACAGTAAAAGAAAGGAAAAAAATCTCAGAAAAGAAAAAAAAAAGACAAACTGCAGCTATGGAAAGTAGTATTCACATAGGATTACTCTATATTCTTAGCATAATATGATGCCAGCCAATTTAAAATACTTGTACATTGACAAAATATTTAAAATAAATCTATAAAAAATGCCTGACATAATATTGTAAAATCATTGCTAACTAATAGAAAGAAGGCTGTGCTATGTTACACGTTTCGCATAATGGAAATACTCTTTTGATTTTCTTTTTAGAAAATAAATCTTTTCAATAAACATCCATTGTTTGAGGACCTTTATTTACTGTAGATTTAGCCAGATCTATGATAAAAAAAACACATTAGATAATGTTTCATTTAGCAACAAATTAGGAGCTGCAAATATAACAGCTCACAGACCTCTGCATTGTTTGCAAGGGCACTAAACAACTGTATTTTCTCACAATGATATTCCGAAATGATAATCATGCTAAGGGTCTTTAACACTCTACAGCAGTTACCTTTACACACAAATTATCAAAATAAACTTGTTCAACGTCCTACATAGTATGACCTTAGATCATTATGTTCATATCACCCATATCTAAAACTGACGGGGCCAATATACTTTATCAAATCAATTTGCTGGCAAACAGTCCCATCTTCTCAAGCCAGCCTTTTATTTTATTTATGGAATTAATTGGAAACCCATTTCACAGCACGAAGTCAACTGTAAAATAAGACTTTTTTTCTTGAAACATGACCTAAGTTTTTCATTGCGTCTTTATCTCACTACTTTTATCTAAGAAGAGGCGACATTTAATGTCAGAGTCAACCCTATAACAATTATATACAGTATTTTGTGTTTGTTTTCTTTTTCACTCGCCATTTGTCTACTTTCATTGCCTCAGTGGAATTTCAATATAATTCTAACATAAACATAATTCCAACCCTTACAAAAACAAATATATAATCCTTAAATATAGCACACTTGAATCAGTTTTATAGTATGGACTGCTGAGTTGAATTAATTAATTTAACAACTAACATACTTTTTTAATTCAAATATGTGTATTGCTAAGTTAAATCAATATAAACTGTGCTTTATCCTGTTTTATTTTCCAGATCTTTTAGCATTTTAGGTTTGTCTGTTTGTCACAACAGTTTACATCAACAATCTACAGGGCATCATGGTGACTTGTTCACTGCTAGATTCTCTGAGCCTACATCTTTATGTTTTAGATGAGAAGGGGGTTGAACTGAAAGGGAGAGGGGAAGAAGATTGCCTTGAGAGACACACATCTCAGTGTCTACCAACCTGTAAATGCTCTTTGTGTTTATTCAGCTGAGGATTGGGCAGCAGCCAGCCTTACACACCCCTTACTACCACAGCCACATGAAATGAGGTCTGCATTTGATACATGACAAATGAGATGATATTTCCCAGCAAGGGGGCTCATATGGCATAGCTCTATAAGACACTGGAATTGAGACACAGGTATGAGAAGGCATGGTGGCCCCTGTTTCTCCCAAGCTTTCTTTGTTAGAAAATCATACTGGAGAAGTTGTTGACTGCTAGTTAATTATTAAAATTGTCGTTGAACAAAGTAACAATAAAAACTGTAATGCAGTACATTCACATATTCATGTGATAACTAAGTTAAGGGAGAATGATTTAAATTGATAACCTGCTGAATCTCTTAGTTTTATGTAAATCCGATGGAATGCATTTAACATGACAATTTTATAGTCGTTTAATTGACTTTAACTGAAATAGCATATCAGAGAATAGCTTTTTTTAATCCAGTATTTTTGCTATTCTTCCCAAAGTGCTTACCTGTTATTCGTCCTATTTTTGTTTAAACATTAGGTGTTTTACCTTGTGTTTTGCCTTAAACATGCAGAATACAAGAAAAAAATGTTGTAGGAATTCGCCTATAAATCATAGAAATAAAAAGTAAAAAAATGACTTAACTGCATCTGTGCTACTCCAAAGAACTCCAAAAGATTTCCCTATGCCTCTTGCGGTATATAGCAAAAGGTTTATGTTTGAAAGGGAAGATTTATTGGAAATTCAATGATAAGCAAAACAAAGCAAATGAAAACATGGAAGTGACCTGTTGCTTCCCCATCAGCATCTCATCCGCCTTTGTCATCTCCTCCATCCCATAATATTATCTTTCCAACCAAGCTCATTGACCAAATCACTACAGGGATAAGCTCTGATCACTTGCATGTGTCGAAAATGCTAATCATCCTCAAAGGAGCAGCCTCCATTTCAAAAAGCCTTTACATATAACATGCAAAAATATGCATTTCAGCTTTATTTTTAATCCTGGAGTTTCAAACTTGCACCATCAAAATAGTATTAACCTGGTGATTATACAGTACACTGGCTTTAAAAATTCTACATATCCTGCACACCTTTCATCTTTCACCCATTTACTGTGACCAAGACCTTGGTCTGACAAAAGCAGATAAAGTGGCATTATTCCAGCTAAGGACTGATTTGTACTGCATTCATCCGGATATGTGACATTGAGAGGGACAACCAGAACCAGCAGGGCGATTAAGGCCCTATTATCACCTGTGCCTCCAAGACATCCGTGACTTCGTCACATATCCACATGGGCAGGAAATCTGTCGTGCTGCAGACTTGCAGTGACTTTGAAACCAACCTCTTATGATGACTTGTGGTGTAAAGCACTTTGAAAAGCTAGATGGTACTTACCTGAGTAGATCATCTGTTGTCACAGCTCGTTTTTTGGAAAGGATTGGTCGATCGCCTACGTCAAAGTGTTTAGGAGGTGTACATATCAAAAAGAAAACTCTTTCATCTAGCTTAAAGAGGAGCGTGGCATTTATGCCACCAGCTAAGCTCTGTACTGACACCTATGTCCTGATCAGTTGGCCTTAACTGGAGGTTGATCAGCAACTCTCAAATTTAATCAAAGTGGAACCTCTTGTCAATGTCATGGCTGTTTTTTTTTTTTTTATCTCAGCCCTTTTTAATCTGAGTTTTCACGCTGCTTTATTTGAAAATTCAAATCACACTTAACAAGCAGCTTAAGTTAAAGCAATTTGTTTGTGAAATAAAAAAACTTACATAGGTGTGCATTCATACTTTTATGATTAACAAAAAATATATATCATGTGTTTAAGCAATTGCTTCAGACCATTATACCAAAAGAAAACTTGAAGCCTGTAACTCACGACAAAATGATTATTAAATCCAAACGAGGAAGACATTGTATTTATTTCTATTTTCTACAATGTACAGGATTGAGAATAATAACAAAGTCAGACTACCAAGGGGATTTTTTTATATATATATTGCAAGTATGCCTTTCTGCTAAAGGGATAGGGAGGTTGGTGAGAAAGAACTGGAAGAATGTGCTAAATCCTAGGTTATCCTAAAACAGAAGAGGCAATGAAAAGAAACCTTTTTTTAAACTTTAACAAAATGTATTGACCTTTTTAACAGCAGAGTACCATTAGATTCACTTTAAAAGACCACAAAACAACCATACTCCTTAGAGACAACCTATAATGAGAAGGTTACAGAACTAGCAGCTGTTTGTGCAACTAAGATGGCATTGTGTGGACATTTCTTCTGTAATCATACAATACAACATTATGGAATTAAAGAAGTATTGTAATTATTCAAACTAGAACATCCGTTGTTAACCAAATTTTATTTATTGACCTTGATTTAACTAAGAAGATCAACATCTCTTTTACTTTTTACTCTATTTCAAAAGAAAGTTGGCAAGGGTAGTAATAATAAGAATAATGAAAAATATTATACACACACATGTGAAAGAAGGAAGGATAAAAGGAGAATGTTGTTTCAACAACTTCTACTGAAAACCAAGCAACATTTACCAGCGACCTAGAGCCGATAGGGAGAAGGGTTTTGAGAAACCATAGTAGTTTACCCAGAAAAGCTTTATAGATTATTAAAACCAGGAATGTCCAGCAAAATAAAATCATAAAAAGAGCACTGAATGACAGATTTTGCATTTCATATGAATTGTCTTGAATCTTTTTAATGGAACATCCCACACAGAAGTAAAATGTATTACAATAGTCTATGGCAGACTGAAAGGTGGATTCCATGACAAAATGTGAAATATAGTTTGTTTCTGAAATAAAAAAACAACTTAAATACCAAAATTAGGGATATTTAGATTAAATGTTAACCTTTCATTGGTCCATATCCTCAGTTACCTTTTCATCCAATCTAGCATCAAATGTGAGGACATTTAGGTTGTCAAAATTTTAGTGAGCCTTGGATAGTATCATACATTTTCTTTTCTGTTTATTTAAAACTACTTTTAGACTCTTCAAAGTCTTTTGAAAAAAAAATCCTAAATATTATGTGGGTTTCTTTTATTGACTTTGCAAAGGGAGCTGTAAACTGAAAACTAAATAATTGCACCATAAATGATTAGGTACAGTTTTAGGCTGAACATGTTTAACTATTTTTTTTAACTATTACAACTCTAAAACAGAATATGGATATATAAAGAGAAATGCTGCACTGAAGAAGATTGGAGATTAGATTAGATGTTTTAAGATGGATAAAAGAAAGAAAGGAAAAACACAGAGGTGGCAGTTTCATGGTGATCAATAAAAAGCAAAGGGATGTTTACAGGGTTACTGAGATATTTTTTTACAAAGCAATATTAAAAAATAATCATCTTACTGCAAGGGCCAAATTCTTGTACTGACTTTCATAAATTAGAAGGTTTAAAAAGAATGTATTGTGTGATAAGACCACAAAGAATATATTAACAGAAATCTCATTGATTGTCTCTGGGGACAGTCTTCGCTTCAAACCAACATCATATTCTCATCTCTCATGTGAGATCTAGCACCTAATAGGGGGTGCTGACTGTCTTAAGTGAAAGTGTGAAATCCTTTTAGGTTTACCAGAGGGAAAAGTGTCTAAAATTCCAACTTAACACCAAGCTGCTGACACCTTCTGTTAGCACAGATCCAGTGGCTTAGGTAACCGGCTTTGTTATAAATGCTGGAGCACCAAGTTGAACGAAGGGAATAAACTTAGAAAGAAATAGATGTATAACTTTAATTTTCTTTATTAATAAACATTTAAAACGCAACATGAAGATGCAATGCAGGAATTAAGAGGCTTTGTCTAGTGGAAAAAGATTTTGCTGTCTTTTATTTGTACATTGCGGATGTTTATATACCACTAAAAGACAAGTTTAGATACTAAGGATGCTAGGGTTGAGCGGTAGAACGGTAATACAAGCAGCTGGTCTTTCTTTTGATAAAAACATTAGAAATTACACAAGCCAAATGTAGTAAAAAAAATTGTTGCTATCTATTCATTACAACTTTAACTCATTACTGTTCATCTTTTTAATCACCTTGTTCCCAGATAAAAAAAGCTATAAAAACTAATAACTGGATTTTGTATCAAGCTGTTTTAGCAAGGCACTAATAGCTTACAGCACCATGAAAAAAACATTTGATTCCTTACAATTTTATTTTATTTTTTTTACTTTTTGTCATAATGAGATGGTTTAGATAAGCAAAATAATTTCACTATGAGTCTGAAAATCCAGATTCCTGAAAATGTAATTTATTGAGGGAAACAAAACAACAAAGCAACCTGGCCAGATATAAGAGAGTAATTACCTCCTAAACACCTGCTTGTACCATCCTTGGTAACAGCAGCTGGCAAACACCAGTTACAGTACCACGGAACACGATTTTACATGGATGTGTCAGAATTTGGATCCAATCTGCTCTGTAAAATTGTATAAACTAAGTCACATTCAAGGGTTTTCAAGCTTTGAGAGTATGGCCTATACGGTACTGCCATATTTGTCAATACAATCTGTTTTCCCTAATCCTTTCTTTTTTTACCTAGTAGTATGAATGAATGTTACTAGCCTTATTAAAAAGTTGATTGAATTAGTTCAATGGATGTGTTATTTTATAAATGGTGGAGATAATGTTTTTCTGTTTACTCTATTTGTGTTGAGCTTTCTTAAATAGTACACACACACACACAAA
>JAUZNJ010037857.1:0-11303 GCA_034780135.1 Jordanella pulchra | reverse complement strand
CCATAAAAAATTCCTAGTTTGTGAACTCCTTCACTAACAATGGCAATAAACCCTATTCTGATTCTGATTCTGATTAGATAATGTTTACGTGCTTGAACATAGAACATAGCTGTGACTCAGCCACTGCCTACAATCTCCATCCGCTTTCAATATCGGATGCTACAAGAACTATATTATTTCATAATGATCTATTAAAAACGTACATAAATTTTTACAAACATTTTCCAGCATTTATTATTTTGGAAAGTCCTTGTTAATGTCAAGAAAGAGACTGCTTTGAAGATGCTATCCCACTTGATTTATTTAAACACAAACACAGAAATAAACACAACGAAACTCTAATGCTGGGACATACAGCAAAGGCAAAAATAAGCAGTTATTTCTATTGTTTTACATATCAAAATACACTAAAAGTTTGCAAACACTTTTTCTCTTTGGTAAATGTATATAATCTAATTGATAAAAACATAAGATAAGTTTAAAAGAAGTGTAACACAGATTTGGCCCACTAATCATCACAGAAAAAGAAAAACAAAACAGAGACATAATTTCAAAGTGCTTCATACTTTGGCATTAAAAATAAAGGTTTTATGGATATTTAGAGCTAAATATTTTAAATGCTGCACTTAATATCCTTTTTAAACATAAAGTCATGTTGGCGCAGGAAAGCCGGACTTTGAGCAGAACTTGGGCTGATGACATCGTTTTATTTCCAAAGATATAATTTAAAAAACAAACAAAAAGAGAGGTAAGTAGAGGTTTAAAAGTCTGTTATTTTTAATTATTCACAATGTGACATATACAATTATAACATATCTTAATGATTTGAGACAACCATCTGACATCTTTCACATGTACAAAAAGAAAAAATAAATATACCTCAATCATAAACATCAAATTGAAGGTATAAACTGGTACCATGTGATAGATCAGCAAAACTCTCCCTTTTTTAGCTTCTCTGAGCATGTAAGAATGCGTGTCTGCCTTTGCCATGGGGTTTGAGCTGGTTGGAAATAGGCAGGATCATGTCAGGTGTTCGCAGGTAAATCCTGACATAAGCCAGCAGTTGATCAGGAGATACGTGTTTTAGAGTGCTGACACGTTGTGGCCCGGTATACCTGTTTTGATGCTGTTAGGTGGCTTGAAGCCATAGCACACCTGCCATAGAATTCACCTCACTGTTTGTCCTGCCTGTTTTCAGTAGTCAGCTTAGAGAACATATTTAGCTCTGTGCTGGTAAAATACATATTTTGTTACAACATATCAACCACAAATTACACTTCTTCTTACATCAAACTTTTTTACTAGAAAAAGCCAGCATTATTTTCAATATGAAATACTAATATAATGTGTATAAGTAAACATTATTAAGTCATGCTATGAACATGCCAGATTTGACCTTTAAAAAAAAACAAATCCAACCACAAAATTACTCCTGCTGAGGATCAGATGATGCTTTTCCTGTCTCTTTTACTTTGCTTTTCATCCTTTTTATGTTTGTGTTGATTGCAGCAAGCTCGTCAGTAGCATCCAACAACCTCTGTAGCTGTTCTGCTGAAAAGAAATCCAATTATGTGTGTTGAATCCATCAGAGCAGCCGCAGTCGTGATCATGCAGGCAGTAAATCCAAAGCTCTGTGCTCTTGGGAGCTTTCAAAGCTGTCCTGCTGAGAACGTGGAAGTGAGGGCGTAGGTGGGGAAGGCAGAAAGATTATATTTCTTCCCTCTCCATCCATTTTTGACACATACATTTAATCAGCTAATCCTTCTGCTTTGCCGGTAGGAGTTCAATGTTCCCCTTTAGTTGCAAGGTTCAAAAGGAAGCTCAGTCAGCCCTCCGTGAAGCTCCACTAGCTCTTCAGACCATGACATTACGTCACCAACAAGGTGGCCTCCACACGTTGCTTGTGTGTGAATCTCACTGGCTGTCAAGACTCTGGACCAGAACTGGAGATCTGACATTTCTCCCAAGAAAGACTGAGTGATGTCAAAGCGGTCACCCATCGTGTCCTGCAGTAAAGGAGAAGACGTATGGATCCAAAAGACTCCAACAGAAAACACAGCCTGACAGTTTAACAGTCTTAATGAATGTCTCACCTGCTCCTGTCCCAATATAAATGTCCCGCCTGGTTTTATGGAATGCCAGGCTGACAGATTCTGCCCAGAACCTTTCTTCACTCCATCCTGGAAAGCCTCCCAGACACCATCACGTGTTGACCACGTCACACATACATGATGCCACTTCCCATCTTTTAAAGTTATTGGTAATGTCACCGCCTAAACACACAGAGAAGTAGAAAAGAGTAAAAACAAAATATGCACTGAAACTGATTCGTCCCTTGGACCAATTTACTATTTCGCCTTTACCAATCAGATATTTCTCAACTTCTATGGAGCATAGAGTAATATAATGATGTCCTTCTCCCACCTAATGCTGCAGTTACCGGGTTGAAACAAAGCTCTTGCCTTTGCCCATAAAAAAACCCATAAATGCAATGATTTGGAGATACTTTTCCAAAGCATGGGCTGTCACACAGTGCCACCTAACCCTTTTAGCGATAATAGAGAAAATGCTTATTTTTGTTTGGAATAAAAGCAGTAAGGTCCTTTGTAAAACATTGTTTTTAGAAGGTTGCATAAATGCCATGGTTTTATAATATTAAGTTTGTTTATTGGAAAAAGGGAGAAAAGAGCAGCAAAAAGCTGCTCAAAACCACAGCAGTTTCATCCATCTTAAAACGTTTGCATTTTTATACAGCTCCTTCCAAACTAATGAACATACAGATCAGTTTGACTTTCATGTAGCAGGAATAGTCAAGCAGTTTCATGGTCGGGGATAGTTATTTGGTCTTGCTCTATGGTTTACAGAAATGTTCTTCTCGTGGTTCTATATACAGAGGTGTCAAGAAACTAAGTACAATTAGTTACTTTACTTACGTAACTTTTTTAGTATCTATACTTTACTTGAGTATTTATCTCTCTGTAGATGCTTTACTTTTACTGTCCACATTTGGTTACAAATATCTGTCCTTCTACTCCAAACTGGTTTGCTACTTCTATGCATATCGATGATGACATAATATAACAGCTACAACAAAACAGGGGGGGAGATCAAGAGTGTGAAGAGAATCAGTCAAGTTAGAGCCCAGTTTGTTTTTATAAAACCTCTGATAAAAATGTGGATAGAGACAGGGGACTGAGAAGCATTTCAGATGATCCATTCTCCCTTTATTAGATTTGAAATTAACATGTTGATTATGCTCCAGGTAATTTTTTTAATTTTAATGGTATTTTAAACAATTCAGCTATATATGCAGGACTTTTTTTTAGTTCAGGGTATGTTATCCTGTTAAGATTTTGATTCAAAACAAAACCAGATTGAGTCAGTATTTTTATGTTCCCTCTATCAACACAGGCAGCAAAATATGAAAATGTACCCATCGTATGTGCATAGAAGTTATTTAGTATCTTTAAGACAAAAACTTTACTTTTATTTTTACTTAACTTACTTTTACTTAAGTTGAATCTGCACTTTTTCACTTTTAGTTTACTCAGTACTTAACATTTACCAGTCTTTTTACACAGGTATCTGTACTTTTACCTACATAAAGAATGGGAGTACTTTTCACACCTTGGCCTAGATACAGTATATATTCAATGTCTATGGCCCATGGATTTCAGTGGGTCATTAATTACTTGCATCATGACTCTGCATGCAGGTCCCAGACAATAAACATGATACCTTTATCTTCCTGATGTCTCCCACAGACAACTGGGTCAGTCAGTACAAGACTATAACAGGATTAATTGCTTTTGCTGATTTATCTGTTGAGAACACTTTACACAGTACTGGGACAAGGAAGAACCATGGTCAACCATCTGCCTTCCATTCAAAGGGAAAAAGGCATCAGCTTTTCAGGGAAAAAAGATTAGAGGATTAGTTGAACAACGCAGTCTTGGAGGGTCATCAATTTGTTAGGTTTGTGTCACGCAAATCAAATGATCCACCACCCATGTTGTTCAGAAATAATAATAAAAAAAAGAAAACAGGGAAGTGTTTCATCTTTGTAAAAAAGTCAAAGTACACAGACATGCTTGCTTGTCTCAAAAAATACATCCAAAACAGTGCTTAAATATTTCAGGGAAAATATTTTTATTTAACTGAAGTTAACTTGATGTTTATGTTTAGAACAATATTGAAGCATTCTGTGAGGAACAGTAACCATGTTGGTAAATCTATGGTTAATGTACCTTTTCAGGCAGTATTATAGATCTTTTTAAGTAAATGAGGGTTTAACCAGTAGTAACTAGAAAAGGACTTGGACAGCGCAGACCTCCGCCAAGCAGCACGTTAGATTGTTTGTTGGTTTATTTGTTAGCAACTTTACACAAAAAGTTATGGACGAATTTTGTTGCTAACAATCAAACAAACCAATGCTAACGAAAACATAACCTCTTTGGAGGAGGTAACAAAACAGTTTGTCATGAGGATCTGTACTGTCAAAGAGAGCATTGGGAAATAATAAACTCAGTGTTTCCTAAAAGAAAGAAATATAAGTAGCTTACCAAGGTATTAGCTTGGGGTCTTAATCAAGTCTATCACCAGCAAATAGTCAGACGACCTCATGGTGGCCTACTTAGAAATATCCCTGCTGATCAAATGGCCTTGGATGGTTGGCAAATCATTTAGTGTATCTAAAAAAATTTGAATTTATTACAAACCACCCAAAACTTGGATGGTTGGCAAATCATTTAGTGTATCTAAAAAAAAAATAGAATTTGTTGCAAACCTGTGAGTATTTTTTCATCTTACAGTGACATTAATAAACGAGTCATGCAAGATGGAGGTTTTTTTCTGGGTATCGGAGCAGTATATTTTGATTCATTCTTTACTGTAGATTTTTGCAGGATTGAAGGCTAATCTGAAGAAACACTGGCTTTTTCATATGGCTTACAAAGCCAATATTTTAGCCCCAACATTAACATTTTAGCCGCAATTCAAACATATGTGGGCCTATTCAATAATTGGGACAATTATGTATATGGATCACAACACCATGGATTGATACAGTAATAATATATATGCTTTTAGAAGAAGCAGTTAATTACTTGTATTGTTTTAGATAACATGTGTCAAACACAAGGCCTGCAAGTCAAATCTGGTTCCTCATGGATAATTATCCGGCCCTCAAGGCCAGAAAAGCTATATTGTCATAAAATAGAATAGAGCTAGACTAGTAGAAAGATAATTTTGGCTGATTTTAGCATTTCTTTTCTTGTATCAGCGTCGAGCAATAAATGCATGTATTCAATCGTTCATTAGTGAATTACCTTACCTCCTTAATTCGCCTTACCTCCATTTGCTATTCAGTGTTGTTTGATTCGATTTGTTTATGCTTCTTTTTTGTATAATTTGAGTGTAACATTTTTAATCAAGTAGTTATTTTTGTGAATAAAAAAAAGAAAAAAAGAAATATCGGCTTCATGAATCACCCATAAATATTGGAAGCACATATCGGTGATTGGTTAGACTTCTGTAAAAATAATGGGTATTAACATCAGCCTTAAAAAACACTGTATCGGTCAATCTCTAAAATAGACCTGATGATGCTGAAATTGCCCAATGTAAGACTGGTTTAGATGGTAAAAGACTGTTTACTAAGTTTTAACTCATCTTGTTAGAAACTTCTAGATACAGGAAATTACCTGTATGAAGCTCTTGCTGTCGATCACTCTCTTTAGCTGGTAATGTTTTTAATATTTAGGGACATTATGAACAAATATTTTTTAAACTAGTGATTTTGTGAAATAATGAAAGTACGTATCTAAAGGAAGGCCTGACAGCCTCTAAACTTGTATTTGAATGTTTCTTCTTCTTATCAAACAACACAGGCTCTGGTTCTAAGTTTTTTTTTTACACGAACGGTAAGTATTTCAATGTAAGAGACCATATTTCATTGTTTTTACCTTGTCATTAATAAGCAGCTCCATAGGGTTACTGCCCCATTCCATTAGCACCAGCTCATTGGCTTGCCCGGGCACAGCATAGGAAATAGGTGTTCCGAGGCCAGAACCTTCTCCTGGCTTCAGCCACAGACAGATGGTCAGGGCAAAGATCTCGTTGACCACTGACTGCTTCATCCTGGCATACATGTAGTTGGTCCTCATGGGAAACTCAAGTAGGAAAGCATTTGGACTCTTAAGCTTCTTGTGGGTTCCTGGTCAGATTGAGAGAAGGGGTTGATTAATTCCAATTAAACAAAAGATCAAACCATGTACTTATGGTAGTTCAGGATGGAGACATTAGAAGAGATTTGTAGTTTCAATACTGCCATAGTTCCAAAGATTCCTCTAAATAACCCCCGTATAGTTACCTGTTAGTGTGTTTTTGTCTGTTTGTTTTCAAAATAACTTGAATTTTGCTCAAATTTTCATCGAAGGAGCGTATTATCATTGACAAATGATTAAATTATGGAAATGATCTGGGTCTAGTGTGACAGTGGAGGTCACTATATGTCAGGGGAATGAGCTGCTTGGTGGAAGTCAGCGCTCTCAACTAGAAAAGCACTCACAGATGTTTGTAATGTTTCATAGTTTAACCAAAGGGAATTTTTAATGATGATCAAAACTATAATCAACTGAAACTTAATGTAATAATGACAACCTAGACAAAATATGGAAATAAACAAAACATTTGATTATCTTACATTTGTGAGTCGAGTAAATCATCAAAATACCTAACCACCAATAGTAACTGACTGGTATGTAAGAGATTAAGATACATTTGAAATGTGTGCGTTTACCATGGTCACTGCTGTGATGAAGGTGGCTGAGAACTTTTTCCAACTTGCTGTGTCCAGAGCCCCGCAGACTTGTTTCCTTACTAGTGTAAGGAAGGCGCCTCGGAGGATGCTCCCCTTCATGGGGCTCATGGTCCTCTGTGCCGTGGTGGTCATCATAATGGCCCATTCCATGATCATCATGGTGGTCCTGATGATGGTCATTGTGGTGGCTGCTGTGATGGGCTTCATGAGGGCTATTGTGACGACCGTAATGCCAGTTGTAGTTGGGTTCATAATGTCGGTTATAATGATTGCTGTGATGGTTGTACCTATGGCCACCATAGTAGCTGCTTTGATGGTCTTCATGGTGAGATGTCCCATGGTGGGTATCATGATGATCATCGTGATGGCCACCGTGATGATTAGAACGATGGTCATCATGGTGGCTGCTACTGTGCTTTTCATCGTGTGAGTCATCATGGTGATCAGCATTCTGGTCGTCATGGTGATCTCTGTAATATCTGTGTAACTGTTCTTCTAAAGCATTGATTTTTCGCTGGAGGAGTTCTCTCAAAGAGCTTGAGTAGGAACTGGAGGAGTTTCTTGCCTGGAGATAAAATATATATGAATAAATATATAGATATAAATATCATAAATAGCCCTTGCTGTCTCAATTTGAAAGTGAAGTGTTTTAATCTAGACATGGGGGAGGAATGGGGAGGAACTTTTATGTAACATTTTTCTTCTGTTGCAATAAAGATTGAAACTGAGTAACAATAACAGATCTATTCTTAAGTGTCAACCAAGAAAGGGTTTCAAACATTCCCTTTACAGTATCTGCTTTTATTCTCTCTTCCACCTGCTTGCTCTTATCTTCCAACCAGCAAATCCGGCTTTGTTTCCTGGCAAGACACGGCACAATTACTAGCCTTATCAAGAGGGATAAAGCTAATTGAAGGTGAGGTTTGCTAGCACCCTTCGTCGCAAGACCAGGGACTGGTGGTGTAGACATCTTATTAAAGGAGGGAGTGACAGAAGGTAAATCCTGGCACCGATTATGTTTTGACTAGCACCTTCAAGAGAGACTAAATAAGATTTCGAGCAGTACATTCTATTAGTACAGTCTGAGACCACCTGCACACCAAATAAGGCTTTTACAGGTTACTATCCAAGCACAAATACATATGTTGGTTTTAAAAATAACTAAAATGGTGATAAGGTTACAAAGACTCAAAGATCTGTTTCATTTACATTATTGAGCATTCCTGCAATGCAAAAAATCTAAATCTAAGTAAGTCAAATTTTCTTAAAATAAGTGCATTTCTTTCTTGAATCAAGCAGGTGAGACACTTTGTCAATGGAAAAAGACAATATATATTTAAAATAATTAAAAAACAACTTCAGTCTCTTATTTCAAACGCATAATAATAATTAATTCTGATTATCTTATTTTAAGGATATGAATACATATCATCATCTTATATAACAACTCAAATTAGGGGTGAATAAACTTGTTTTAAGAAATTTGTACTCATTTTTAGAGTTTTTTTATAGTGTGCCCATCATTCCTAGCAGATTGGAACAACTTGTATCTATTATTATCGTTGTTTGTGCATCTTGCTCTGTTTTAGTACTTGATTTCTCTCTTTTTCTCTTTTATCATTGGCTGTAGGCTACTTCAGCCTTTACAAAGCAACCAGACATCCTACACCCTAATACATCCTATTGGAAACTTACAGTGTTTTTACACCTGTGATATTTAGTTAGTTTAAAACAAGCTGACCCATTTATCTCCTTGATGATGTTTGCTAAGATGTAAGCACAGCAACTGCACTCAGATGTCAAAAGAAACAGCCATAAGGATGCCTTTTGGTTCCAAAAACAAACCTCATTAAGATACTGCTGTCAGGGGTATACCGGAATTCCAATACCTTCCCAGGTATACATTGTATTGTCAGATGTGTAAACAAATAAAACAAACAATTGCTGCATATCTTTTCCCCAAATCAAAATTCCTATACATCTTTCAAAGCATCTTGGAATACATTTGATACTTTTAAAATAATATCTCCTGCAGCAGTAATGTGTCAAACACCAGCAAAATGATCATATTTATTTTACACTGGGTCTGACCATCAGCTTCCTGTTGTTAAACGCTTCTCTAACCAATAATCAGATTAAAAATTCTAAGTGAATTGTAGTGACAGGATTTTTAAAAATCTGGATTATTTTTCTGTTTGGAAAGAAAAAAAAAACACTGACAAAAGTAATAAGTTAATAAATCTATCAGTTGACTGGGACCAGCCAGGGTCTTTTTGCATTGAATCAGTTTGTTTTTCCTGTATGTAGGACTTCTCTCCCTCCAATTTAGCTTCTTCTCACAGTCTAAACTCATACAAGAGGTTAATTGTGCATTATACATTATTGTCAGGTGTAATTGTGTGTTTGCATGGATCTCTGTTCTATGTGTCTCTCTGTAACACTCTGTCCAAGCCACATCCTTTATTTCTTCCACTGGTGCTAGAGATGGCCATCAGCCCTAACCGTTTACTGGTCCAGTGAGAACCTACAAAGTTACAAATGTCATTAATTGGCCAGTGGTGTCACACAAATGTTTTTTCAAGACTTCAAAACCCATTTTTCTCAGTTCTGCAGAAAGTCCTATACAGACATGTTAAGGACTTTCAAAAGCAAAGCAAACACAGGCGTTCAAACATATACAAGTTCCATTTTCTGAGCCTTCACACCGTAGCTTCCTTTCCATTAACCATCGAATTGTGCAAACTACAATTATGAAAATAAATTTGCTTAATCAGTTTCACTGCAGTGGAAACTCTGTAATTAGCATAACATGCGTCATGTGATCTGTGACTGGACTTTACTGCCTCGTCGAAAGATGAAGTAGGGGACTGATTTTGAGTTTTGAGTTTTGACATTTAGTTTGTTGACGATGAGCTCAATGCATTCTAGAGCTGTAGCTGAAATATGGATATATCTCATGTGTTTACAATACATCTACTCACCTTCAAGTTCTCCAGTCTCTCTTTTAATGTCTGTAATGTCTTTCCAGTCTGTTCTGGGGAAAAGGGGCTGTGATTGCTGTATGACGAACCCTTCCGGTGGTGGATGTCTGCCCTGTGGCTGTCATGGGAAGAATGATGATCAATGCCATGATTTGCTGAGGGTCCATGGTGCAATGATGATGGACCCTGATGGCTGCCATGATGACCATTGTGCTCATCATGATGGCTGTTATGATTGTCAAGATGGCTGATATGGTGGGTATCATGTTTATTGTCAATGTTATCATGGTGGTTTTCGTGATGACCAATGCTATGGTGACCACCAAAGCCTTCACACAAGGTGAGTTTGGCAGTCAGCTCTCTGATGGTCTCTCGCTGATCCAGGATGGTTTCCTTTTGCCTTACGAGGCTCTCACGAAGGTGCAAAATGGTGGCTTTTGCCTCATCTGACATTATGCCTCGATGGCTGCCACTAATGTGGTCACTCCCATGACTGCTACTGCTTGGACCATGGGGTACAGAGGGTGGTGAATAACAGCTGGGGTCTGCTTCTGGAGGAACAGGAGTACAAACAAATTTGGGACTAATGCCATAGTCATATTCTATGGCACCCACAGCAGCAGCACATGACAAAAAATAATAAAAAATCAGAGTTTGTATGGGAAAAAGAGGAAAGATTAAACCATGAAGTGGTCCGACTCTTTGCTCATCCTTTACAAGTGAAGGCATGAGTCTCGGAGGGCTGCTTTCTCTGCCCATGTTTTGTTAAAATAAGTACAGCCCCTTGACAAACAACGATTTCCCCAAGAATAAGCTTTACCTCTAAGAACACCATGGATGAAGGTCATTTGTGTTGGATATGAGCGCTTTGAAGCATATCATTTCAACACATTCACTTCTGACATGATCCACTCATAAGAATTAGAAAGTAAAACAAACTTAAAAAAAAGAGTTATTCCAGAGGTGAACAAAGGTTGTTGCCAAAATTTTTATCTTTAAATCTTTAATTTAACCTCTTTATCAGACAAAGTTTCTTGGCTTCATGAGAAATTGACACGCTGTTTGGTTGTTGTATTCTGAAAGGTTCGTTGACCCACTGGAGGATGAGGTACTGGGCCAGTGCCAAACAAGATATCAGTCTTGGCTCCAATGACTTCCTGTGCTTGTCAGCTAAGTGTAATCCATTTAACTTCAGCTCTTAAACATCCATCAGATCCTTCAGGTTACATTTCCTGTAGTACAGACAGAGAGAGGAGAGAAAACAATGCGTTGTGTTAAACAAAAATGTAGAAAAAAAATGTTAAAGGTTTTTATAATGTTAAATTCTAGTAATGATTTCCAATTTCACACAACTTAAAGAAATTATATACAACGAGGATATTTGGTCAATGACTAAATTATGAGTCAAAAGTAGGCAGTAACCCGCTCACACTAAGCCTGGTTCTGCTGGAGGTTTCTTCCTGTTAAAAGGGAGTTTTTCCTCTCCACTGTTGCTACAT